>JAOTRS010037192.1:0-10099 GCA_028565755.1 Dinotopterus cunningtoni
TACACACACACACATACACACACACACATATACACACACACACACACACACACACATATACACATATACACACACACTGCCAGTCAAAAGTTTGTAAATGCTTTAAAATTTTCTCCTTCAGTGGTTTTTCTTTATTTTTATAGTTTTCAACATTGTACATTAATACTAAAGACTTCCAAACTAACTTTGAAATATATATGGAATTATTTAGTAAATAAAAAATTGTTAAACAACAAAAAAATACGTTTTATATTTTAGACTGTCCAAAAATACTTTTACTGTAGCTTTGATGACAGCTTGGCACACTCATAGCATTCTCTCATCAGATTTACAACGTTGTCACCTGGAATGCTTCCTGTTACATAGTTTCATGGTTTCAAATTGTTTACCATGGGTTCCTCATTTGTACTACTATTTACAATCATAGCCTTTTTCTTAGTAATCATATCAACAAATCAAAAGTTTCTTTTTATTTTATTGCCTATTTTGTGCTTTTTTGATTTTTAAATAATGCATTAGTTTCTCCGTCTAAAAACAGCAAGAGAACTGCAAACAGCAACAAAACCCCAATTAGGTAAATGTTAAATGCTTATCATGTAACATTAAAGTCATTTAGTGTGTAGAATGTAGTCATTCTTCCTCTATCATCTAGCATTAGAGCCGTCACAGTGGCACTTAGTGGCATGTTTGCTCAGCCAAAGCTAATGCTAAAGCTGGCCCACCAGAGCATACCTCTTCTGCATTACACATGTTCAACAGGTTTGCTCTCCACAGCAAAGCCTGAAAGAGCTCTGAAATTATCTAGACCATTAGGGGCACCAGCAGCACTTCTTGGGTATACCCCAGAAGCCAGGGCATAGCATGTAATCTCAGGACTTTAGGCCAGCATAGGTTATTCAAGTTATAGTAGTAGTACAGGATCTTATGATATCTGCCTTTGTCAGGAGTTTAGAAAGACCCCACAGAACTCAATCAGACAATAGAGTCAATACTCTACTTGTTTCCTTGTGTAATCTTAAAAAAGACCACTCAAAAACTATGATAGATAAGATAAGATAACGCGCCATTGTCATTGTACCATGTTACCTGTACAACGAAATTTTTAAAGTGTCAAAAGTCAAGGTGCGGCAATCATCCTTGCATTCAACACTCAACAATAAAAACTAAATTGCAGTACGTTAAAAAATACATTAAAACAACCTATTTCAAAACATATTCATTCAATCACATATTCACACTTATTACACCTTTCCAAAAAATAGTTTTTGTTTTGTCCATGATCTGATTTGTCTGTATCGCATAATGGGAACAGTTTAAACAAATAATGTCTGTGGTGTGATATGTCCTTAAGGATGTTTTGAGCTTTTTTGATGGAGCTGGTGATCTTCTGGGCCATGTTTACCACCCTCTGGAGCAATTTCTCTGAGTCACTGTACAGCCGGTGAACCATACGTTGTTGCAATATGTTAGAATGCTCTCTATCGAGCACTGGTAGAAGGTCACCAGCAGTCTCTTAGGGACATTGTTCTTTCTCAGCGCCCTGGGGAAGTAGAGTTTCTTCCCTTTTTCAGCAGCTCAGAGGTATTTGCGTTCCAAGACAGGCCCTCCTCTATCTGAACTGCCAGGAACCGGAAGTCAGCAACTCTTTTAACACAGTCCTCAATAATGAAAAGTTTCTTCCTCCTGTAGTTGATGATAAGCTCCTTGGTCTTTGAGGTGTTAAGGAGCAAGTTGTTCTTCTTCCCTATAAGCCCACTCATCAATAGTGTTGCTCTGATGTGCAGGGGTGCATTCTTGGGTGTAGAAAAAAATAGAGCAGAGGGCTCAGCACACAGCCCTGTGGGATGCTGGTGCTGAGACTGAGATGTATATCTCTGTAGATGTATATCTGCCCACTCTAACCCTCTGATTGCGGTTTGAGTGGAAGCCGTTAATCCACATACAGGTGGAGTGTGGAAACCACAAGTCCTCAAGTTTCTCCATCAATTTGCAGGGAAGAATGGTGTTGAATGTGACCTGTAGTCCACAAAGAGCAACCCGGAAATAGTTACCCTGTCACTCCAGGTGGGACAGCGCGTCATGGACGGCTGTGGCCACAGCGTTTTCTGTGGATCTATTTCCCCTGTAGGCAAACTGGTGAGGGTCAAATCTTGGGGGCAGCAGTGATGTGATGTGACTCCGGACTAGTTTATCACTACTGGTGTGAGTGGCACTGGCTGGTAGACGTTCAAGCTGGAGATGTGGGATTTTTTTGGCACTCTCCACGACTGTGAGGGTTAAAATGCTGTGGACCATGTGGTGTGGTGTAACTTTCTCAGGTGACTCCACCACAAAATGGACAAGGAAGAGGTTGAGTTGTTCTGCCAGTTTGGTGTTATCTTCAGCAGCCCTAAGGTTGGTCCTCAAGTTGATGAATTCCTGGACTCCCTGCCACACCTGCTTAGTGTTGTTGCTGTCCTAGTGGTCCTTGATCCTTATCCTGTAGTCTTGTTTGGCCTTCCTGATGCCTCTCTTCAAGTTAGATTGGGCCACATGGTAGTGAGTCAGATTTTTAGATCTGAAAGCTGTGTTTCTCTCCCTAAGTAAACACTGGACCTCCCGAGTCATCCAGGGTATCTGGCTGGGATAGACCAACAGTGGACAATTGCATAGATAGATGCATTTGTCCACTGTGACAGTGTCTATACAGTTCTTTATGTAGCACAGCACACTGTCTGTGAGCACACCCAAGCTGATGTTTAAACACATCCCAGCTGGTCCTGTTGAAGCAGTCTTGTAGCTGCCGAGAGGCACCTTCGGCCAAGATTTTACCGTTTTTGTGCTAGTTTTACAGAGGAAGGCGGGGATCAACAGCAGAGACACATGGTAGGACTGGGCCAAGTGTGGTTGTGGTCTCGCCCTGTAGCCCTGATTGACGTTAGTATATGCTTTGTCCAGAATTTTTGTACATCTAGCAGCACATTTCACGTGCTGATGAAATCTAGGGAGCACTGCTTTCAGGTCTGCATAATTAAAGTCCCCTGCTACAATGAGCACAGAATCAGGATAAATGGTCTGCTGTTTGCTAATGCTACCATGTAAAACAATGCTGGCATTCACATCTGGTGAAATGTTAAGCCAAGTTATAAACTATGGTAAACTAAATAAGATATTAGAAAATGAATGGGCCTGCATTTAACAGTCATATACTCTAAGTCCGTGAAACATTGTCTGTCTACAGGCACTGTGTTTGTACACCAGCTGTTATTTATATGCCCCCCTCCTCTGCTCTTACCGAAATCCATAGTTCTGTCCTGTGCCATGTAGCCTGTTAACTCGATAGCTGAGTCCAGAATGGATGAATGAAGCCAAGACTCTGTGATTACAGTATCAGTGCACAACTGTTCCTTACCATGTTGTTTGCAACAATCTGTAGCCTCAATTCTTTCCAGCAAGAGACCTGGCATAAGAAAGAGACTGGGAAGCGGTGTTTTTTTTAATGGCTGCCTCCTTAGCCTAGCAAGCATGTCCTGCAGCCCTGCTTCTGCTTCCTATCCTTGCGCCGCCTCACCGCTGGGATGATAAGCCACCATGAGCCCGGGGTTCTCGCTATGTCCACCGGGATCTTATGCGAGCAGATAAACTCAGCTATAACACTGCCCTCGGAGCAAAATCCAATCTTCAGCAGGTCACTTTGGCTGAGGATATTATTCACCAAACAGAGTAAGTTGTGATTGAACACCCACACACAAACAAACAAACAAAGCACCGACTCAGAGAGCACTGAACCACAGCAACTGTGTCCGCCGCTATCTTCTAGAACATAAATGAAGTCTTAATTTGTGGTATTTCAAACAGCATTAAAGGAGAGCATGTTGAACCATAACAAAGTGTTTCTAGATCAATGTATCTCTTTACGTTTATAGAAGATAACAAAAATAATCCAAGATAAATCAATCCATGTAACAACATTAACTAGGTTTAAGACCACTACATGCACACCAGTGTAATGTAGTAATGTAGTGTAATAGTTTATTATCAGCCAAAAAAAATCTGCTTTTAAAATCAGTTATTTGATTTTATGATAATAAACTTTGATGCAGGTGATAATCTGTTCAGTAAGCTGTCCAACTATAGGCCAATCTTCAAGATGCTAGAAGAGGTTGTAGCACAGCAGCTTTGCTTATATTTCGTATAGGAATAATATTTATGAAATCTATCAGTTATGATTTAGGCCCCATCATAGCACAGAGACAGCACTGGTTGGAGTGGTAAATGACTTCCTACTGGCCTCTGATCAGGGTTGTGTTACATGACCTTAGTGCTGGTTTAAAAAAAAAAAAAGGTAAATTATTTTACACCATTGATCATACTATTCTAGATTAGAAAATGTTGTAGGAGTTAAGGGAATCGCCATCTCCTGGCTCCAGTCATATTTGACTGATTATGAGTTTGTAGATATAAATTATGACTATTCTATGTGTACTAAAGTGAAGCTTGGTGCTCCACAGGGTTCGGTTTTAGGCCCACTGCTATTTTCTCTCTACATGTTTCCCCTGGACAACACAATTCATAAGCATATTAGTTTAATATTAGTTTCCCCTGTTGATGATGATGATACACAATTTTTTGTCTCAAATAAGCCAGATGAAAAACACAGGCTTAATAAAGTTGAGGAATGTGTGAAGAAATTGGATATTATTAACTTCCTTCTGCTTAATTTCTGATTACACAGTAACTCTGGATGGCATTTTTGTTTTATTCCTAGGTGCATAAACAAGCCCCAGTTAGTCCAGACTGCTGCTACCTTCACTAGAACCAGAAGATATGAGCACATGGCCCCAATTAATCAAATATTCACTAAGTAAACTGCTAATGATTTGCTACACCTGCTTCAATCAGATGCAGGCTGCTTGTCAGTACTTCGTATTAGGAAAATTACCTTAGGGCAATTTTTTTTTTAATATTATTATTATTATTATTATTATTATTACTACAGAAGCATACTAATTAATGTTAATTTTTTTAAGTGTTTAAGTCTAGGCTAAAAACCTATTTATTTAACCAAGCTTTTTGTAAATAGATTTTTGAGTCCTCCAGAGTCATCTGACATAATCTTCCCCACTCTCTTTGATCACTCAGGTTTGTTGACGGTGGAGTGAGTGGCTGCTTTTACATCCTAGGGATCCCTCATGTCTGTGTCTCCCTCTGGCTCTCTCTTTTAGTTATACTGTCATAGTTGGTCCCTGCTTGCACTCACAAAATATACAATTACCTTTGCATTGTGAGTGACTGTGACCATACCTAACTGCTCTCTTTCTCTTTCTGTCTTTTTTTTTTTTTTGGTTACAAAGTTATATGTTGGTATTTTTTTGGAGGTTGCATTTACCTAATAGTGGCACCCACTATGATCAGATTTTTATTGTTATGTTTTTATTTACACAAAAGCACATACAATTATAGGAGAAATACTGTACATACAGTACAAAGTCATTTTCAAAATGTATTACCCCCATATTTTAATCCCTTCATCTCTTTCCAATTAAATAACAGCATTAGTGTCATCTTCCGTCTTCTCAGCAAATGATGAACTAATTTTAATTCTAAGGTGTGTGATGTTAATGACAGACCTGTCAAGGGGAAAAGCTTCTATGGTAACTGTCATCCAGGTGACAGATGATTAGATATTTATTCCACTTCACTGGTGACCCAACAGAGAGTATAATTTTAGTGAATTAAGAGTGGTGTTAGTTAAAGCAGGAAGGAAAAAAGTAGTCAGGTTATCATCCATCATTGAATCTGTTACTGATTTTTTTTTTTCAATAGTGCAAGTTAATCTTTTTTTTCTAGCATATCTCTAAAATTAATTTTTAACATTGCCCACTCCTTCAAAAAATTTCTTTCCTAAAAGTGAACAAAGAAGAAAACAATGAACTACACCAAAATCATCTCCATTCCTCTACCGCCCCTTTTAATGTTTCTCATATTTAGCATTTTATGTCAATTAGATTAAATTTTGATAGTCACAAATGAAAAACTGTTCACCAGGATTTTTAAGTTTTTAATAATAATATCAGTACATGGACTGACATGTTGACATAGACTGACATGTCTTCTAGTTGTATGAATATATTCTTAAATTCTGGCACCAGACCAGAATATCATATCAGTACTGTTGTGAAATTATAGCAGAGTGCTATCTGACCTTCAGTCTTATTCATTGCTCTAAAAGATCAAGATTTTCTGCATAGTTAATTAGGTAAGACTAAAATAAAATAAAATAAAACAACAACAATAATAATAATAATGTGGAAGAAGAGGGGATGGAGTAGCTGGAGTAAAAAATCAAAGAAAACAACTTAGGTGATTTGAAATTACTGGAACTGGGTTAAGAAACACATTATATCCATGGAAGGATACTGCACTCTAGCAAAGTTGGAGCAGCAGTCCTCCCAGACAACATTTCCAGGATAGTGTATATGTACCACACTGACTTGTAAGTCATATCTCAGATCACAATTATAAAAGCTATGGTTCAACTCTCAATACTGATACAAGTGCACACATAGCTCATCTTATAGAAACTGTGTCTGTTCCCCAAATAGTAAGATAAAAGAATAAATTTGTTAGAAGCTCTCGAAATTATTTAATCACCATAAAGAAATAAAAAGGCCAAATAAGTAACCAAAATGTTTTTCCAAAGTTTGGGCTTCTCAACATTAGATCCCTTGCACCTGAAGCACCTTATTGTTAATGAAATTATCTCAGATTATAGTCTTGATGCACTCTGCCTTACTTATAATTGTCTTAGACCAAATGAATATATTGGTCTGAATGAGTCTTCTCTGTCAGGATATTTCTATAAGCATGAGCCCCATCAGACTGGTGGTGGAGGTGGCATTGCAACTATTTATAACAATTTCCTTACTGTTACTCAGAAAAAAGGACCCAGGTTTAACCCATTCGAAGTGCTCATCCCTTATCCTAGATCCCTGCTATATCTTGCTCTGGCCACTAAATATAATATAATATCCCGAGGGCCTATGTTGATTTTCTTAAAGAGTTTGCCCATTTACTGTCAGACATATTGATTAATTTTTTTCTTCTTATATGAAAACAATGTCTTCAAAGAATTTTAACCTGGCCTCACGCCCCAGAAACTGCAGTAGTTAAATCATGAAGGACTTGTTTTAAGCTTCTTCATTTCAATATTAGTCTTACTCTAATATTAGTCTTGACACTATAGATCATAATATTTTCATAGATCGCTTACAAAATCACACAGCTATTCAGAGAAAGGCATTAAACTGGTTTAGATCCTACCTGCCTGATCAATACCATTTTGTAGATCTAAATGGAGAACTGTCCGGTGTAATGCCAGTGAAATACAGAGTCTCACAAGGGTTAGTTTTAGGACCTCTGCTGCTCTCAATATACATGCTTCCCTTGGGTAAAATCACTAGAAGACATGGGATTAGTTTCCATTGTTATGCTGGCAATACCCAGTTACATTTCTCATTAAACCAGATGAAATATCCATATTGTCTAGATTAACTGGGTGTGTCAAAGATATAAAAGATGATCAATAATTTTCTATTACTAAATCCAGATAAGACAAAGATATTACTTATTGGTCCAAAAACCAGTACACAAATTCTCTCACACTTCAGCTTGCATTTAGAAGGATGTACTATTACTACTAGCTCGACAGTAAAAGACCTGGGCATAATATTAGATAGCAAGTTATCTTTTGAAAATCATATTTCCAATATTACAAAAACAGCCCTTTTCCACCTTAGAAATATTGGCAAGCTTAGGAACATTTTATCTGCATCTGATGCAGAAAAGCTAGTTCATGCATTCATGACCTCCAAACTGGACTATTGTAATGTATCACTAGGTGGTTGTCCTGCATCCTCAATAAACAAGCTACAGTTAGTCCAAAATGTAGCCATCAGAGGTCTTAGCTGATCAATAAAATATGATCATATAACCCCAATATTATCATCCATGCACTGGCAACCTAACAGTTTAGAACTGATTACAAACTAGCACTACTTACATGCAAGGCTTTAAATGGTTTTGCTCCCTTGTATTTAGTCAGTCTTCTGATATGTTACAATCCTTAAAATCACAAAACTCCGGATTTCTTGTACAGTAGTTCCCAGAATATTAAAGTCTACAAAAGCGGGTAAAGCATTTTCATATTTAGCTCCTAAGCTTTGGAATAGCTTTCCTAACAGTGTCTTTCTACAGACACAGTCTCCCAGTTTAAAAGTAGACTAAAGACATATCTCTTTAGCCTGGCATACACATAATTCATCCCATAACCTCATACTTCAGTATATCTAAATGCACATCATCATCTAGTGTTTGTTTAATAGGTACAGTAAAGTAAGAGCATTTTTTATACACACACACAATGTGATGAGAACAGGATTGGGACTAAACAGCTGGGGCCATAGGAAAACCAGTTGTTTGTAAGGCTCATTAGAAAAAAAAAAAGCTTAAATTTGATAGAATTTGCATGTTTATGTGGGCTGATGAGGTTTTTATTGTCCCTATTCCAGTGAAGCAACTATTACGCATAGTGGCCACTGTTGAAGCCTCTGGAAGCAGTGTTATGACCTAAGGTCGCTTCAGTTGGTCAGATCTAGTCTCAGGAAAATTATGTGGCAATAAAATGAAGTCAGCTGATGACCTGATCGTACTGAATGAGCAGGTTATCATCTATGGAGTTTTTCTTCCCTGATAGCACAGGCATATTCCATGGCTCAAATTGTGAACTGGCCATTACCCTGTGTCCTGTAATTAAAGCCAAGGTGATTGAATGAAAACATGGAGTGTGGGACTTTTTTTGACCAGGCAGTGTAAATAATCATTGTTCCCTACATTTTGACAATATAGTACATCTCATAAATACTGTATGCTTTCACGCAAATTACTATTTTTATCAAACAAACAAAATTATGACATTTTAAAAATAGAATTACAAACTAGAAATAATTCCTGGTTAAATTGGGAAGTAGGGGATGCATGGAGACCTAGCCATTCACAACTCTAAAATCTCCATTATCGTCCATGGAGTGATTTTTGCAGTGAATTCAGGGCCGTTGTAAAAGAGTTAATTATTGTAGGTATGTGAATTACTTTAGGCCTGAAAATTAAGATTATCTTCATTAAATAATGAAAAAGTATTTGCCCCTTAGTGATTTCTTTTTTTTTTTTTTTTGCATGTTTGTCACACTTAATTGTGTACATCATCAAACTAATTTAAAAATTAGTCAAAGATAACACAAGTAAAAACATCATGCAGGTTTAGGTTTTTATTATTAAGAGAAAATAATAATAGCCACACCCAGGCCTGATTACTGCCACACCTGTTCGTAATCAAAAAATCTTTTAAATAGGACTTGCCTGACAAAGTGAAGTAGATATCCTCAAAAGCTACACTTCCAAGATCCAAAGAAATTCAATAACAAATGAGAAAAAAAATAATTGAGATCTATCAGTCGGAAAAAAGGTTAAATTTTTAAAGCTTTGGGACTGCAGCGAACCACAGTAAGAGCCATTATCAACAAAAGGCAAAAACACTGAACAGTGGAGAACCTTACCAGGAGTGGCCGGACAACCAAAATTACCCCAAGAGCGCAGCGACAACTCATTCAAGAAGTCACAAAAGACGTTACAACAACATCCAAAGAACTGCAGGCCTCACTTGCCTCAGTTAAGGTGAATGTTCATGACTTCACCATAAGAAAGAGACAGGGCAGAAATTGTTCCAAGATGTTCCAAGATGAAGTTGAACTTTTTGGAAGGTGTGTGTCCCATTATGTGTGGCGTAAAAGTAACACCGCATATCAACAGTAAAATATGGTGGTGGGAGTGTGATGGAAGACTTGCTGTGATAAATTGAACCATGAACTCTGCTGTGTACCAAAATATCCTAAAGGAGAATTGAAATGCTGTGGCATGACCTTAAAAAGGCGGTTCATGCTCGAAAACCTAATATTTCCATTTGTTTGATGATCTGAAACATTAAATTGTGACAAACATGCAAAAAAAAAAATCAGTAGGGGGGTGTTTTCCACACTGCTGTGTGTGTGTGTGTATATACAGT
>JAOTRS010037291.1:0-10095 GCA_028565755.1 Dinotopterus cunningtoni
TTAAACAGAATAGAATACATTTTATATTTTTAATTCCTCAAAATAGCCTCCTTTGGCTTTGATGACAGCTTTGCACACTCTTGGCATTCTCTCAGTCAGCCTCATGAGATATGAAATGGTTTTCCTCTTGAAGGGAGTTTCCAGAGGGGTTGAGTAATTTTTGGCTCATTTTCCTTCACTATCTGGTCCAACTCATCCCAAACCATCTCAGTTGGATTTAGACTGTCATCTGAGCAGCACTTACTCTCCTTCTTGGACAAATACCTGTCACATAACCTATGGGTGTGTTTGGGGTCATTATCTTGTTGGAAAACAAATTATTATCCCACTAATTGCAAAACAGGTGGGAAACACAGACAGGCTCCCTGAGATGTAAAGTAACAAATCACTTCACCATCAACAAACCTGAGTGATCAATGAGAGTGGGGAAGACAGCATCTAAACATACCCATTAACTATAATACTCTACATACTAAGTCCCAAACATTAATTGAAAGGCTATTTCATAACTTTGGGGCTTTGTAAGAAAAAGTTCTGCCCTCTGCTGTAGTTTTCATAATATGCGGTACTGACAAGCAGCCTGCATCCTTTGATCGAAGTAGGTGTGGCGGATCGTAAGACACTAGCAGTTCACTCAGATACTGCGGCACGAGAACATTTAATGCTTTATACATCAAAAGTAGTATTTTCAAATAAATGCGAAATTTCACAGGGAGTCAATGTAGTGAGGATAAGATAGGGGTGATGTGCTCATATCTTCTGGTTCTAGTGAGGACTCTCGCTGCTGCATTCTGGACTAAATGAAGCTTGAACTAATTTTTCTGCATCGTTTAGTGACAATATATTTCTTATCTTGGCAATATTTCTGAGATGAAAGAATGCTGTCCTGGTAATATTATATACATGAGCTTCAAATGAAAGACTGGAATCTATAATCACACCGAGGTCTTTTACTGTTGCACTTGATGGAACAGAAAGGCCGTCTAAAGTTACAGTGTGATCAAATAACTTGCTTCTAGCTGCACTGTAACTGTGTGTCATCAGCATAACAATGAAAACTAATACCATAGTTACGAATTATGTTGCCCAAAGAAAGCATGTAAAGAGAAAAAAGCAGTGGGCCTAAAACTGAACCCTGTGGAACATTAAACTCCACTTGAGAACATGCAGAATAGTCACCATTTAAATCTACAAACTGTTATCAATCAGTCAAATAGGATCTAAGCCAGGAGAGGGCTTTTCCCTTAATTTCTTCTACAATTTCCAATCTGTGAAGAATACTATGATCGATGGTGTCAAAAGCTGCACTGAGGTCGAGTAACACAAGCGTAGTGACGCAACCCTGATCAGTGGCCAATAGGAGGTAATTTATTACTTTAACTAGATCTGTCTCCGTGCTGTGATGAGGCCTAAATTCTGACTGATACAGTTTGTGTATGCTATTTCTATGTAAATATGAAAATAGCTGATGCGCTACTTTATTTTCGAGAATATTAGAGATAAAGGGTAAGTTTGATATCGGCCTGTAATTGGACAGCTGATGGGTGTCGAGGCCAGTTTTCTTAATTAGTGGTTTAATAACTGCCAATTTTAACGATTTTGGAACATACTCACTGGGTGAAGAATTAATTATTTAACAGGGGTTCTGTTATTGCTGGTACTATCTGCTTGAAAAGATGTGTCGGTATAGGATCTAAAACACAGGTTGATGATTTTTCAGAAGAAATGAGTGAAATTAGTTTCTTTTTCAGAGGGGTAAAGTATTCTAGGTTCTGATCTGATGTGGCTAGTTTATCATCTGCATCAATTAATTGTCTGGTTTTGTCTGAATGTAGACAGCTGAGGACTTGTGACTGCAGTCACTAGATAGTTTAGGACTGAAATTTCCTACAGTCTACCCGAGCCTACAATAACAAACTGGACTTCATTTTAACTTAAAGACATCAACTGTTATATTGAACTTCCAGTCGCCTAACACAGTATGACAGCAGATACTCTGCTAGATAGAATCCTTGCTATTTGTTATCACTCAAATGAGGATGGGTTCCCTGTTGAGTCTGGTTCCTCTTAAAGTTTCTTCCTATTGCCATCTCATGGAGCTTTTCCTTGCCACTGTCGCCTTTGCTTATCAGAGACAATCTGATCATTTTGATTCATATAGATTCACATTTCATACAAACTTTCATAATTTTGATAGTGTAAAGCTGCTTTCGACAATGACAATTGTTAAAAGCGCTATACAAATAAAATTTAATTTAATTTAATTTATACAGTAGTTGTAGTAGCACTAAATTTGCTATCGACTCTGCACCCACCTTCCATCTGTCCATAACTATTGTGTGTAAAGCACATTAAGAAGGCAAGAAATGCCACAAATTAACTATTGGAAAGGCACATTTCTTAATTGAAAACCATTCCAGATGACTACTTTGTGAATATGATGAGAGAATGGCATGAGTGTGCCAAGCTGTCATCAAAGCTAAATCTAGCTACGGCGTATATTAAAAAAAAAAGTTTTATTTAATATCTAAAAGTGGTTTGTTTACCACTTCTTTTTTTTTACTTCACAGTTACACACATCTGTCTTAGTTTGTATGTCTTTAGTATTAATATACAATGTTAAAAATAATAATAAAAAAACACTTTGTGGGAAAACCACTAAAGGAGAAGTTGTTGTGTCCAAATTGTTGACTGGTAGAGTATACCACACATTTTCAGGTGCCATTGTAATGAGATAATCAATGTTAATCACTTTACTTTTCAGTTGTCATAATGTTATTTTGTATAAATCCATTCATCCATTTATCCATCCGTCCATCCATTCATATTTTTATAAAAATAATAAAAAAAAGAATCACACACTAATATTTCTTTGGACCACATTTGCTTTGATTACAGCACACATTGGCAGTGGCATAATTTCAATAATCTTTTTGCAATGTTACAACATTTATTTCTGTCCGGAGTCGTATTAATTTTTCTCCAAGATCTTGTAAAGCCCTCACATAGGTTTAGACTCTGATGGTCAATTCATGTGTGAATATTATGTCTCATGTTCCCTGAACTACTCTTGAGACAGATGAATCCTGGCATTGTCATCCTGGAATATGTCTGTGCCTCGGGGAAGAAAGAATACTTTGATGGAAAAATCTGGTTATTCAGTATATTTAAGCAGTCAGCTGATTTCTTTTATGGGTACATAACATTAATGAACCAAGAACTGACCAACTGAAGCAACCTCAGATCACAACACTGCCCCTACAGGCTTGTATGATAGGCACAAGGCATCATAGGTACATCACTTCATCCACCTCTCTTCTAACAGTGATGTGCCCATCTCACTGGAACAGTGTAAATCTGAACTCATTAGACCACATGACTGTTTCCAATGCTCCACAATCCGTTCTTTATGCTCCCTTGAAAATATACTGATAAAATATACCCACTGATAAGTGTCCCAATCCCTTGAGTTCTGTTTGCATTGCATGTGTAAATGCTCTTACTTTCACTATTAAGCATTAGGTATACTTTTATTTTTAAAATGATTTTAAGCACTTATTTGATCTCCCATCAACCTTATTCAGGATGTCCGACAACATTTCTTTTTAAAAGAGATGGTTCACCACTATTCTTCTAACTATATCAGTTCTTAATACAATTTAAGTAATTTCAGCAATCTCCATAGTTATATTTTTTTGTTGATGGAGGCCAATAATTTGAGTAATATCTTGACCACAATCACAGGATATGTCTTGTGATGTAGTTGTTTAAAAAATAAAAAGCTACAGTACTCACTGCATCAGGTAGGGTTAATATCTTGTTTCACCTGAAACATGAAACATATTAATCACTACAGTAATTATCCAATATAAGGCTTTCAACTATTTGTTTAGTTAAATCCAGATTGTGACATTTTGGGGGCATGGTAGTACTGTATACAGTAATTTAGTTTCTACATTCTAGAACAATATTGGATATGTTTCAAAACTGTAAAATAACACATGGCATTAATTATGAAGTAACAACAACAAGAACAGTCAGTTGTACTACGACATGAAGGTAAGCATTCTGGAATATGTTTTGCAAGGATAGTGTTGCCAAGTGCATTTGCAAACCCATCAAGCACGGAGGAAAGACCATCTAAGGAAAGCATAAAAAAAACTTACTCCTGCTTCAGAACAGAAATAAATACAGTCACCAGCCTCAAAAAACAATTTACAGCACCTTGGATTAGAGCCATTATGAAGGCTTTACAGAGCATAAGGAGATGGAAGCCTTCAGCAGTGTTTAGGAAGTAATAAAACATTAGGAAAGACCATGCAATTAGCCAAACCAAATTTTTAACTAGTAGTGTGTGTGTGTGTGTGTGTGTGTGTGTGTGTAGGGGCCCCAAAATGTATACAAACTTCAACAGTTGTTATCCATGCCCTTTTTTAAAACTCAATGTGTAGTACTAGGTTTTCTCTAAAGATGTCATAGTTGATGTCATCACCATCATTGATGCTATTATGTTACTGTCGGAAGAAAGACATATATTTTTTATGTTGAAATGTGTATGCATTTTTGGGCCCCCCTTATACAGTACAGGTAACACTGTACCAGAGGCTGTGGGGATATGAGCATCAGAACTTGACCACACAATGAAAGATGGTGGACATGAATAATGTTTTTTGTTACATATGCAAGAAAAAGTATGTGAACCTTTTGAATTTCATGGTTTTCTGAATTAATTTGTCATTATATTTGATCTGATCATCAGCTACTTAAAGGGTATTGACAAATATAATGAGCCTAAAATAATAACACAAAAAATCTGATCTTGTTGTTTTGGCACTGTTCGCAGGTGCTAAATCCTGCTAGAATTTTGCAGCTCCATGAAGCTTGTCAGCAGTAGGAAGCATGAAAATTTTCTGGCAGTCAGCTGCGTTGACTTTGGACATGATAAACATCTGGAAAATACAATAATGCGAAAGCAAAATGTCTTTTTTTAGACTTTTACTCATTCTGGCAAATTATTTTTCATGTGGAATAAAAGATTGTTTATATTAAAACTTTAAAAAAAAAGCACTGTTTTTAACTACCAATTTGAAATTGAAACTTGTAGAGGAGGAGATGATTGTAAACTGAATTTTTGGTAATATTTTTCATGATCTTAAACAAGTTTTGTAATTAAAAACGTGTGGAACAAAACTCTACACATTTTTAATTGTTCCAATTTATTGCCAGTGACTCACTACAAAAACACAATCAAGGCATGAGCTACGCTATATTTATATTAACACTCAACCACAATTCATCATTCCATACCTTACATACCACAAACACAACTGTAGGCTGATTTATCCACTGTGACAAATATGTTATAGCACAAAATCACACTAATATAGTGATACACTAATATGACCTCCTAAACAATTTTGGCATGATATTTTGAAATTTGTGCTTTTTATAACCCTTGTGACCCTTGTGAGAAAGCATCCACAAAATTTTGCCTATCAGTTTGCAACAGTTCTTGCTTCCTGCTTTTTGAATTAATTAGTTTTTCTGCAAAAATTCTATTTAAATACAGCATTGACAAGCATGTTGACTGTATGCACCAGTGATGCATATACAGTGCATAGGTTACATTTATTTAAACATACAATAAAGCAAAATGGTCAGTACTGTAGCCAGAGCTAAATCTTATTGATTTTTCTTGTGCATCATGTGTTGGCAAGCAGGCAATGGTTACGCCTTTTAAAGTTTTTAGTCTGCAAACAGGCCACAAAGCAGAGATTACTACTGCTAATCTGCTGCTGAGCACTCAGACTGAAGCAGAGAAGGCCATATACTGGAAAAGCATGTGTGAGATTTGAATACCCTAAATCCTTGAAACATACGAGAAAGAATGAGAGAGAGGGAGAGATTATTTTTCTCACATGCTTTTTCTCTTTTTTTGAGGTATATTTGGTGTCCTTGAGTGTGCTATTAGTGTGGCAGCTAGATAAGGAGCACTGGCAAACTGTACCAGCTTCAGCTACTTAAGCAATTTTCTGAATGATCCTCCAGGGGGATACCATGATATATGAAGAACAGCTATATAATGAAAATCCAGCCACATTTCTATGGCATGGGATTACAAAGGGGTAATGAGGAGAAGCGGTTTTGCCTTGTGTGACATGTATATGATTATCTAGAGGGCATCCAAAAAGCATGGAGGGTTTCCTGACAGCATCTCTGCCCCTGGCTCAACTCCTGTTCTCCTCTTATACATAAATATTTATATCTGTATTATCAAGCCTTTTCTCTTGCCCTCAGTTATTCTCACTTCCTTAATTATCTTCATCCTTCCACTTCTGCTCTCTCAATTGTGAGTTTCCTTCAACAATCATTATAAACTACACAGTATCAGTCTGTTGTAAAATGTAAAATGAAATATAAGCAATAGGCAAAATTTAATCCCTGTTCTTTCATCTATTTGCTCCTCTCACGGAGTACATTCCGTCTCCAGACCATAAATAAATAAATAAAGAATTTTCAAATTAGTTTTACATTTACCATAATTCATATTTTAACCATGTGCTCCCTAAATTACACCAGCATGTGGATTTTGCAATGAGAGGATCAAACTTGCTGTTCTGAAGGTGGAGTCTCAGGTCCTCAGCACCTATTCACCTATTCTCAGCATATATCACATATTTCACTTTTTTTCACAGTTAATGCCATATCTCTGACCATGGACAAAACTGTAGAGATGGTTGTCGCCATCGGGTGAGCATACAACGACCACTCTCCATTAAACAGCTCCTTTGTAGAAATATTCAAGAACACCTCATTCTTTTCTCCATGTTGGAGACATAGTTGTAATTGTGTGATAGGTTCAGCCAACACAAAAATTTTAGCCAATGCACACCAGAGTTAGAGAAGGAGAAATGATTTAGTAGAGTCGTAATAGTGATGCATTCATAAAAAATTTGAGGTATACAATATCTGTGGGAGTTTGTCAGCTTATTCTGTTATTTTGGAGAGATTTTGGATAAATTACTCTTTATAGAAGTTGATGAGCAATACACAATTGTTATTTAATCCATACAACATTAAACATTACTTTAAAGAATTGTGTATTTTATTTTATCCATTACTGTATACACAGGTCATACTTTTTTACTAAAAGGTGTGCATAGATAAAACTTAAAAAAAAAAAAAAATTAAGACAAAGTTTATTTGGAAATTTTAAATGTTGTTACAGGTTTCAAAAATTCCATCTGTCATTTCAGTTGTGCTTTTTAATGTTTATGTTCTGCATTTCTGAGCTGATCCCTTCCTTCATTCCACCGAAGATAACTTCTTGTTATGAAGGGAGCATCTATTGGTTAAGGCTAATTCAGGTAATTTGTGACCTATATAGAGTTATAAACAATAATGCCAGTAATGCCAATTTATCTGGTCAAAGTATAATGTAATAAAGCAAAACATGAGCACAAATGACCAAATTATTATTTGCAGTATCTCCATGCAACATGTTTTCTTTCTCTTTAACCATTTATGCACAGTGTCTGTATGTACACCTAATACAAAAAAGGTTAAAGGTGAGCATATTAACTAAATTTAAAAAGGTTTACTACCTCTCTAACTGCAAGGTTTGTAACTACACACATCGAATAATGTGTAAACTGTAAAATGTTAACTAAATAGTCAGATAAGTCCCTCTCTGACCATGAAGTTATGTCAGGAGTACTCTCTCCTTATTCTTCTCTTCTCATCTCTTTTTGCCCATTTTCATTCTGTAGCATAATACATGAAGCGATGTATGTAGGTTTAAGGAAAAATGAGGTTGAACTTGCATGACAGATGTTTTTGCTCAGGGTTGTGACTGGAATATAAGGCTATAGTATTGCCTGTGATATCTGGGAGTATGCGATGTGTGAGGAAAAGGGGGCTTGGCTAGGACCATCCTATGCAGCCACTCATCCCCCTGCATGTGAAACGTATAATATTATATATACACTCTCCTGTCACGTACTGATGTTGGACTGTGGGCTGAGGTGTGGCAAGGCATAGACCCAGAGGGGGATGAGGTGTAACAAAGTCTCTTTTAATGATAACAGAAACAAAACAAAAGGAAGTTGGCTTTACATTGGAGCGTGCTATAAACAGAACTCATAACACTTGAACATACACAGACAAGGGATTACACAAACTAATATACAGTACAGACATGGGATACAAACCAGACGAGACGAGACACACTAAACACTCTAGAGGACTAAACACAGGGGACTATACATGCAAGGGGCTAAACACACACAAGACAGGCTTGGCTAGGCCTACTAGCTGTTATGCACATTAGCTGCTAAGCTAGATAGTAGCTAAACAGACTAATTGCTAAACAGGCTAGTAGCCAGAGACCAAAGGGGTGAACAGACTAGGTACACAGCAGACTAGGTATGAAACAGACTAAGAACTCTAAAGGTTAGTGGCTAAACAGGTTAGTAGCTAAACAGACAAGGAGACTAGACAGACTCGAAGACTAAACAGACTAAGATCTAAGCAGGTTAGTAGTGCGCTGGTTAGTATTTATACAGACTAAGAACTACACCTGCAAAGGAGGTTATTCACACATGAGGGTAAACACAAATGGCTAATTCTCCTAGAGGCTAATCCTGATAAGAGACACAGAGACAAAGAGACATACTAAATTAAGACAATTATAAACTTAACTTAAAGCTCCAGAAACCAAAAGGCCAACTATAATTAAACAAACTAAAACAGAATATAATCAGAGAAAACAAAGGCCCACTTAACAGAACTCACATTAATGCTCGACCCAGTTTCCCAGAACAACCAGCTATTTATAACGAGATTAATGAGCTACCTCGTTCAGGTGAGCACCTGCATCACCTGACCGAGGTGCCTTCTGGGAAACTGAGTCTACCAACAAAAACTACAACACAAACATAGTGCCCTCTAGTGGGCAACCCTCACAGTACCCCCGCCCCCCCTTAAAAACGCTCCTCCGGAGCGCTACGGAGGTCCTGGGTACTCTTCCCAATGTCCCGGGTCGTTCCACCCGACTGCGACGCCGATGAGCAGGCTCCCCAAGGTGGGTGGGAGGGTGGGCCCCGAAGCCAGGCGCCGGATGCAGCAACGGCCTGCACCCGAAGCTGGGTGGCGGAGGCAGCAATGGCTCGTCCTCGGCGCTGAGCGGTGGTGGACTCACAACATTGTGGCCGGGTGGTGGAGGCAGCACTGGATCGATGCCGTAGGCCGGGCGGCGGAGGCAGCGCTGTGTTGCTCTTGCCAGTAGAGCGGCGCATGCAGCACTGAGTCGCCCTCCAAATCGGGCGGCCGATGCTGCACTGTGATGTCCTCACGCCGGGCGGCCAATGCAGTACTGCTCCTCCTTCGACACCGGGTGGCGACGGAAGCACGCTCTTGTTCTGCCCTCGAAGTCAGGCGGTGGAGGTTCGCTGTCACCGCAGCCGGTTGGCTGCGAACGAAGCTGAAGAGCGTGGTGAGGGTTTTCCCTGGCAGGGTCCTGGCTGGGCTCTGGAGACATGGAGCCTCCACTGAGGCTTGCCGAAGATCCGGAGCCTCCACTGAGGCTCTCTCGCCTCCAGTTCAGTCCCCTGTTTTGACGTGGGGCAAGCTGATTATCTCCTGTCAGCTTGCCCCGGCGTTACGGTCCCAGCCCCCCCAAAAAAATTCTCCCGGGGGGGGGCCCTCTGCTATGCCATTGGTAAGGTCGAGCATTCTGTCACGTACCGTTAGGTGTAGGACTGTGGGCTGAGGTGTAGCAAGGCATAGGCGCAGAGGGGGATGATGGCAAACAAAGTGTCTTTTAATGATAACAGAAACAAAACAAGAACAAATGAAGTTGGCTTGAACTTGGAGCATACTATAAACAAAACTCATAAAACACTTAAACATAGGATTACACAAACTAATACAGTACAGACATGGGATAAAACCAGACGAGACAAGGCACACTAAAAACAGACTAGAGGACTAAACACAGGGGACTATACATGCAAGGGGATAAACACACACAAGACAGACTTGGCTAGGCCTACTAGCTGTTATGCACATTAGCTGCTAAGCTAGCTAGTAGCTAAA
>JAOTRS010037301.1:0-10095 GCA_028565755.1 Dinotopterus cunningtoni
TAACAATATGATAATATTAATCAACATAATATTAATCTTAGTGAAATAATATAGAAGTAGGTAGAGAGTATGACAAGCCATAAAACATACTGGGTTCACTTAGAGGTGAGAAAAGCAGACATAGTATGACAGGTCACTAAACATAATGGGTTCACTCACAAGTGGGACAAGAAAAGCAGACGACTATGAGACAGGTAATAAAACAAAAACAGTAAGGGGATGGGTAGTGATACTCAGTGTTCAGTGTGTACCCAAAAGTACATGGGAAAAAACCCTAGAGTGACCCAGACATGAACTGTACTATTTTATAATTAGCTGTCATGTGTATGATAAATAGACAAGATGAGGCGCCAGGTGCCGGACCCGACAGAGACATGAGCATAGGATAAGACGCCAGGTGCCGGACTTGGCAGAGACACGAGCACACTTAATTAAGGATTGAAACATGTGTTACTTACACATGCTACACGTGCACCTGCAGGTGCACACACATGTCTAAGTAAGAATATAGACAAATAACTAAAAAAAACACGATCAGTTTTAAGACTACTGAGTTTAATAAGAAGTAGAGACAACACAAAATAGCATGTGCATCTACATAATGACAAACAAGGAGATACATGAAAAATTTTATATAAAAATACAAAGTATAAAGCCCAACATAAAAGTACAAAAAACATAGGGGGCCTGGGTAAGCATCAATTGCAAAATAAAATTCATAAGAAATCACATATCAAACATCGACCTTCTCTGAGCCAGAACAACACTCACAGGAGGATTGGTGCAGGTGCTGGAGAAAAATCCGTTCAGGTACCAACAGTTGCACTCTCATTTGTTTGTGTACTAACGAACAACACGTACATGACAAACAGGCCTTAGAACAGAAGGAGCTGGAGTACCAGACTCTGGCCATACAGGCCTAAAGGCATGAGGAGAAGGGCTGTTTACCTCCAGACAAAGTCTCTTAGACGGGCCAGGATTGGAGTTATCCTTCCTGAAATAGGTAAGCCCTCTCTCCTGTAGAAATTGCATTAATGACACAGATGGCTAAAACTCAGCCTGGATGAGGCCCACAGAGGCCCGGTCAATGGCAGGTTCAGTAGGATTATAATCTGTACTGTCCATGCTGTCCGAGCTGTGCAGAGGGATGCAATAAGCACTTGGGCAAGTACAATCAGCTATAAGATTAAAATAAAATACAATAAAATACGTAAGTACAAAAAATTGGGAAAACAAGAAAAAAATTTAAATATTGCAAAAGAGATGCTTACCCATGGTCTGTCTCTTGAGAACTGTAGAATAAACCATGAAAAAACAGGAATGTATAGTAAAAATATGCACCGCCCTGCTATTTTTTTTTTTTTTTATAAACGAAGCAAAAGAAGTATAAAGATAATGGAAAGTAATTTGCAAGAAAAATTTATTATAATAGGAAAAAATATAATCACTTGGTACAGATGATGTCAGAGTCAGATGACGAGGTATATGGCGGAACATAGTATGATAGAAAAACTTTAAACATAATGGGTGAATTTATTGGAAAAAGTTAGGTTATAATGGGTTAAAACTTTAGTAAGGAGTGGAAAAAGAAGTACAGAGGAGGGGACAAGGTGTACATCCCTCCCCTTGAAAACTGTATATAATGAGTGTGCATGTAACGGTCAGACAGTCTGCTCTTGATAATGCTTGGATTTACGACCTAAGCATTACAAGAGCGGCTCACTTGGGTTTTACTTCTGCAATAAATCCTGCTTACTTCATCCAGATCTGCGCAGAGTCCTGAGTCGTTCTTTGGTTCATTGACTAGAGATACAGCTTTTGTTTAATGTTTTATAATTAGGTAACAATAACAAGTGGAAGACTAAAAATCTCCCACAGTTTAACACTAAAAGAAAAGTCTCTTATTTAACACTAAAAGAAAAGATGCACTAAAATTATTAGCTTGTAATCCTTTTTGATTTTTTCATAAAATCTCATTTTTGGGAATGAATGTATCTCATTTTGCAGTAAAAATGTTCAAATATTTATGGAAAAAATCTTTAAAATGCAAGATTATCTGCTGGATCACGCTGCCTCAGTCTTAGAGCTTCGATAATATTGTGTGATGAAACGGTAAGAGATATGAAGCGGAAGAAATTCATAAATGTTCATGTAGAACATACAATAACACTCAAGCACACACACCCACACACACATGGAGTGAGATCGTGCTGTACAATCTCAGCTCTTGATCTGCGCCCTTGGAGAGGGGGCTTTATATTCCCGAAAAACGCAATACAATTCTGTGACACGCGTTACAGATCCTGGGCCATATGTCCTCCTTATGAAGCTGTATTTCCAGAGTTTTACTTTATATTGTTTAGTGATCATGCTATGAGATGCACAGTCAGTAATTTTTTTTTATAAATCTTATGCTCAAACTGTGACATGCTATATGGTATGATATGCATGCTGCTGAAGTTAAAAAATATATATACTGTATATTTGCAGTGTGTAGTTGCAGTGAGAATCTTACAGGAAGTTCTCTCTAGAAGCCAGGTTTTGCTACGCGTTAGACTCAGCGCTGTTTAATATTAAAAAAAAAAAGAAAAAAAAAAAAAATTATATATATATATTGGTGCATCACACAAATGTAAAATTTATAAACTTGCATTCAAACTTGCTATTTAACAGAATGATGTATGATACGAGGAATACAAGCCTACACAGGGTGCCAATATTTTCGTCCTGTTTAAATCTAGTCAGTATTTTCCTCTCTGATCTGTTAGAGCGCTCCGAAGATGTCTCCTTGCATTCACACATTCTTATAACTTGTACATGGGGGTTACATATGTGCGCGCACACACACACACACACACGAACACATTCATACAATCTTGATTCATTCTACGCGACACCTGCCAGAGCTGATGAGTATCTCGCTACCTCGTTCTCTCCATCTCCTCATCATCACACACTGCGGCAGAGCTTTTCATTAACCTCCGCTGATCCTCATACACTCCAGCAGACACACACATGACCACACACACACACACACACACACACTACAGAATGCTCTTACACGTACACATGTGGTTCTGATTTCATTTGCATGGAGATAAAAGTCAGTTATTAATTAAAGTGAAATATCATTCTTCCTCAGAGGTGTTTTAAAATCAGATACGGTTCTGTAATTTAAGCATTATCGCCTCGGTAACTGGACTTCAGATCACTGTTCAAGACAGGTTTTTTTTCTTTCAAAGTATCTAAGCGCAAAACCTGAAAGATAATTACATTATATTGTAAAGAACATTATCTTTCAGGTTTTGCGCTTAGATACTTTGATTTGCTCACAGCATGACCAGGTGTGCTCTAAACCACTAAACCAGAAAAGGAACAGCTACAGTACAATGGGAAAAATGCTAAAGGCTTTAGTCCTCCTGAACATTACGCCAGGAAGTGCTCTAAAAACACTAAACCAGGAAGTGCTCTTAAATGCTAAACAAGTTTAGCGCTTTTAAAATGCTTAACCCAGGAAGTGCTCTAAAACACCAATGCAGTTAGTTATTTAAAATGTTAAACAAGTTTAGCCTTCTAAAAATGCTAACACAGGAAGTCCTCTAAAATGCTAAGCCAGTTTAGTGCTCTAAAAGTGCTAAACCAGGAAGTGCTTTAAAATGTTAAAGTATGGAATTCTCCGAAATGCTAAAATGGGAAGTGTTCTGAAAACGCAAAAGCAGGAAGTACTCTTTAAACACTAAAAAAAACTTTAAATACTAAAATAAAATGCTAACACAGAAAGTGCCATAAAATGCTAACACAGGAAGTGCTCTAAAAATGCTAAACCATGAAATGCTCTAAAATGCTAAAACAGGAAGTGCTCTGAAAAGGCTAAAGCAGGAAGTCTTCTTTAAACACTTTACCATGAAGTGCTCCAAAAATGCATTATTATAACGTGTTTTTAAAAAGCTAAACCAGGAAGTTTTTTAAAAAACTGACTCACAACCATTTTCCGTTTTCTGACTATCACGATTCAGATGACTATAAACAAACTCCCCCTGTGGATGAAACAAAATTAAAATTTTTCTTGAATTGCTCATGCACAAACCCGTGTCCCATGAATCAGCACTGTGAGGAGCGTAAGTAAAGTGGCAGCACTGACCTGATGGGGTTGTCTGCTGCTTGGACCCTTTCGTTTGCTCCTAAATGTAATAATTATTAATGAGGGTTAGATGTAAATAATAAATCAAAAGTGGTTCGTTAGTAGAAACCTTCACTACTGTCAGAGCTGCTGTTATAGAGAACTAATCAACACCTCCTGGCCAATCAGGACCAAGAATTGAGCAGCTCTGTGGTCTACGGTAACAGGGTTGGAATTGATATAAATCTCTCAGTGCCACTGAAAGCAATTACAAATTGAATCCTACGCACTGTTCCATTAGAGCAGCCCTGATGTTTTTATCATGTCAGTGGAACACCTGAGCTCCGGCGCGCGTCTCTATTATTTCTCCGCTACCAAAACTTAAAGCTTTAAACGTGCACTTAGCGTCCGCTTTGGCCCCACAACGAGGCGTGTTAGCCGACACAAACAGCTGTGTGCAAGGACTCGAGATGCGTTCTCCCACTGTAAATATATTCTCCTTTTTTTCATATTTTTCTTGGTAATGTAAGCGTAAATAATTTAGAGCGTCTTATTCAGGAGTGCTGTGTTCAGAGCTGCAGTCTGGATGCTCTGACGGCGCGGCCTCTCAACACAGCGTAATTGAAATGCTTAAATTATTCATGCTCGCCGAAATACAAGACCTTCGTGAAGCAGCGCTGCAGCTCCCAGTGGCCTCATTACTTTCAATAATGCCACCAAAAATATAGACACATTTTACTTCAAAATGGAAAGAGCTACAGCTAATTTGCATGGGAATTAGAGGAATCACACCAAGTCGCATCGTATAATCAGTTTCAGGAGGTCGGAGCAGGAAAATTTCAGAACCATGCGGTGTGCTTTAGGTTAAACACACCGGATCAAAAAACAGCTTTTCTTAAAAAAAGAAAAATGAAAATGGAAAATATTGACTGTATAATTTACTAGATTATTCGATGCTCCGGGTCTATAATGTAAAATCAAAGAATGTGGGTTTTATTTATTTATATATATATATAAATATTTTAATATCTAGTGAGATCCCATATTGAAGTTATAACTGCTACAGTTACTAGTTATTACAGTTAAAAGCCTTGAACTGGGTTAAAATCCAATCCTGATTCTGATGTGCATTTACACAACAGTGCTGTTGAAATCTACACTCTGATTGGTTAATTAAATTTCTATAAGGTTATTATTATGGTTTCTATAGGAACAGAGGCTTTAATACCCTGCAAAAAAAATCTTAGTAAGTAAAAATATCTTAAATATAAGTTCCTTATACTGTATTTACAATTTCTTAAAATAAGATTACAACAAACCAAATATAAGATTATTAAACTCATTTCAAGACACATTTTACAATTTTTAAGCAAATTTTTTCTTCCAATAGAACAAGACATTAATTTTAACTTAAAATTCTTTGTAAAATTTGACTACAAATAACTTTAATGTAATATAAATATGGGGTTATTGTAGCCTTTTGCACAAGAAGTTGTATAAAAATTTGACAAAATTCGAGATATTGCTGAGATGTCTTTTTTGCAGTGTAATGGAGATGTGAACATGTATGGAAGGAGTCTCCAGTGTGAGTGCTATGTAACAATCAGAGGTGAATCGATAGATATATAGATAGAGTATTTTATTAACCCCAAAAGGGAAACCGTAAAAGCTAAGGTAGCTACAGGAGTGCGTTAATGTTAGCACAGTGCGGGTTTAAGCAACTAGCTTGGCTAGTATCTCTCTGCTCATGTGCTTTATTTGTAGACAGAAATATTTCCACAGCTTATGGACATCATTGGTACTTGAAAGTCAGTCGAGTGAGATAAGATGGGGCTATAGAGCAGTGTTTTAAATGAAATGTCAGTCGTACACACCAGAATAATACAGTTCAATATTCTCTTTGCTAAACTAGCACAAAAAATATATTTATATAAAATCGACATTTAGCTCCGCCCACATAGATCTAGACCTAACTGAGTGTCTTGTAAATATATTAGTGGCCGAAGACGTCGCCAGACCTTACCTTGTGTAACAAAAGACTGTATAAGAAACTGATTAAAAATTTTATTTAAACGGTTTAGGGTTAGCATGATTAGTAGCAACCACTTTATAATTCCTGTGCACAACATTACTGGTCAGAGTTATAGCATCTGCAAGAGAGCTTACATTGCACGAGGGATTAGTTTGTACTGAACGTCTCATGAAGGCCAGCTGTATCGGCGCCTCAAAGGGTGAAAGTCTCGCGTTATCTTTGTCCTGTTGTTTTTCTCACCGTCCCAGACTGAACGTGACAAGCATTACATATTCACTCACAGCCAAAGCACTAAATCTGCTAAAGGGTTTAATTCATGCAAAAAGTGTTCCAGCAATGCAAATTAAACACGGTTTTAGACAAGCCACGGTTTTCTGCAATAAAGTTCAATAAAGAAGGTTTATATAAAGGTATAATAAAGGTTTTTTCAATAAAGAAAATGCGTTTGCTTTACAAGTTCTGCTGCGCGCAATCGGTAAAGAATATAACAATAATTGAAAAACAAAAAAGTATAAATAATTAAATAAATAACATGTAAAAACAAAAAAGAAGGTGAGTTTCTTAACAATGCTTTGAAGACAGCAGTGGCGTTGAAAGAGAGACCTGCATGCGTCTGCACGCGTGGGCTGTTTAGATACGTCTGTTATTACATTCCAACAGCGTGGGCTCGTTTATAATTATTCCACAGACATGCAAATCGAACACGAGAACAATTACTAATTAGCTAAATCAGATCCAAGGTTATTGGTTTTTCTTTATGTTTTTGAAATATTCTGTTTGAACATGTAATGAAAGATTAACAAGGCTTTTTTTCCTGGCAGGCTTTGAACTCGAACAACAAAATATTAATGAGAAAATAGATGAAAAAAGGAAAGAGCAAAATAAAAGACAGAGGAAGAGGAAGTGATGAGCAGGGACTTCTTCAGACGTTCGAGGAGATGCTAATGCGCTGAGGTAGCGCTGTGAGAATATAGAGAGGAATACTAAAGTTATGCGACAGAGCTGAATCAGACTACAGTGCGTTTGAAATCTGGATTCTGATTGGTTGGTTTTTGTGCTGAATTAACACACAACTTGTTAGCGTTTCTATGGTAACCGGGTCATTTAGAGGCTGTACATCAGCCATTTGTTTTTCTTGAACACCCTGAACAGAAGTGATTTAATTCTCTACTTTCATAATTCTCTATTTCAATTTTTATTTACTTTACAGCACATTTCTTGTCATCCCTGGTCCAAATAATGATAAAGCCCCAGAAATTCATTTAATATGTGTCAGACGTTTTGTATTTAATTCCCAGAGAACGTCTTCATTTCTCATGTGTCTGTACAAACCGAACAAAAGAGCTGCCTCTCTCGCATTAACATACATTAGACGTGACCTTTTCAATTAGACCAGCCCTTCCAATATGCATATCAAGTGTGTCTGTGTGTATGTCTGTGTGTGTGTAACAGTCTGTGTTGTATGATTTTATTTAAGAGCTTATGTGCCTGCCTTCTCCTATGAAGCTCTCAGCTCCTGCTCATTTATTTCAAAATATATTCTTAATGGTTTCCTTGACTAATTAAGGGTTCTTTAGTTTCTAAAAGGGATCTACCTGGACATTGGGTCTGCATATAAAGGTGTCTGTCAAGGAACCAGCTTGCACACTAGTGATGGACACCTCACACCTCTTCAAGGTTCCTGGCTCGATCCTGACCTCAGGAGATTCATGAGGTCTGCATCGTCCCAGCCAACGTCCTGGAAGACACACTGAATTAAGAGGTTCTCAGTGATATCCCAAAAGAGTTCTTTCAGAAGTGTTGAAATTTAAAGATTTGCTTTCATTTTGCTGTGTAATAAAGTACATGAAAAATTAGTTTCAGTATATTTGTATTAGAAATATGGATTTTATTTCCAATTTTAACTCATCTGTAGACAAGTTCTTATCACAGGTACTGACGTGTGATGCTCACATGACCCATCACAACAAGCACTTAAGACCATTAGCATCAGTTTCTATTGGAATGATGTGTAAGCGGTCTACGCGGCACTGTGACTGGCAGGTGCACATACTAATGCACAGAAAACTAACCACATGCAAATAGTACCTAATGCGTGTAAATGGTGTGTTGAGAATGGCCAGGCCCAGTGTTCCCACTATAACCAGAATAAAGTGTTTATCCCAACAAAATCCAAGGAGACACGGACGCCGTTCCAGAGCCTGTTTACACCTGTTCTCTTTGGGGACACACAATCATGGACTCATACATCCATTCTGTCAGAGAACTATTGGTCCACATCAACACCATCAATCAAGCGCTCTAACAGCAAGAAGGAGGACGGTGTCTTCCATCAAGTTCATAAACAAATTAGAAACAGTGTCTTTGGAAATCCTGAGGAGATTAAGTACTCCAAAAAAGCCAGGTGAGGAAATCTCGCGGGATCTCCGGGATCAGCATGCATGAATATTTACAACTGGTCTATGAGCAGTACGATAGATTGCGGTAGGATGGCAAGAAGAGGTAGAACTAGGTCGTGGAACGGGAAGCTGCTCTTTATAAATATCCGTGAATTCAATTCATCTGTTTGTTTTTTTTTCATGGATAAGCGCTGACTTTAGATCCAAACTCAAACCATGTCGAAGCAAATTCTGCTCTAAGAACAACACCACCCTGTGTGTGGTAGAGATGAGTGTGTGTGTGTGTGTGTGTGTGTGTGTGTGTGAGAGAGAGAGGCAGATCCGCTTTACTTTCACATGGCACTGTATCACGGAGAGGGATTTAGATGATCCACTGAAAATCTCTCCATCTCAGTCCTTACGTAACAAAATCTGTACTAGTCGTGAAGGAATAAACCACAGCATGTGAGGCAGTTAAAAGAAAATAGATTAGCTACTGTTACCATTGCTACAGAGGATACCTATAGAACAGGAGATCTGTAAACACTTTATTCCTCTTACACCGCAGCAACGTGACAATAATTACAGATTTTAATCGATTAACCTTGACATCTCCTTCTCATGCTACTGAGAAACCACAAAGAAGATCAACCTCTGAGCGCTGACATTGGAGACTCCTTCCTTAAACGCATTTCTTCTTACAACAGGAAGCAGCCCCATTCCTATCACACACCATTCCTAAACCCAGTTATATGGGCATCTGTCGTACAGTACATGTCTCTCTGTTTGGCCTGTTACCATAGAAACAGATATACAAGTAAGCAATTTTCTCCTGCTAATCTGGGTAGCGCTCATCGTCGCCGGCTCTCGAGCTGTGGGAGGTCTGATGCTCCTTTCTCTGTGATGGTTCTTTGTGATCTGTCTCTGTTAACCCTGCTGTGAGATGTGAGGGAGTCGTTCTACTCTAAAGCTTTGGTTCTTTGCTGGTCTGGTCCATGTTGCTGTTCTTCACAGCAGCTTCAGCCCAGCTCAGAGATGTGGTGATTGAAGTGGCCCTGAAGTTTTACAGGGTGGTGTTTGTGGCATTTCTGAGATGTTTCTGCTTCATATTTGCTCAATAAATCGATAAATGACAGTTTAATTAAAGTTATTTTGTTATTTTATGCGTAAAATCTTGATAATAAAAAATGAAATAATTTTCAAGTACTTGTCACAGGTACCTTACAGCAAAATGAAATTATTTTTTTTTTGCATATCCCAGTTAGACAGCTGGGGCCAGAGCGCAGAGTCAGCCAGCGCCATCAGCCCCCCTGGAGCAGATAGGGTAAAGGTACGTATGTGAAATTTCTGTATGGTTGTTGATCAGTGTGTTTACACGTGTGTGTTTATCAATTAAGTCCCGTTTAAGTTTATTTGTGTGTGTGTGTGTGTGTGTGTGTGTGTGTGTGTGTGTGTGTGTGTGTGGTGGTTTCATGTTCTCCTTGTACTTACCATACCACTTTATTTCTAAAGCACTTTAAAACAACAACAAAGCTGACCAAAGTGCTGTACAAAGAGTCAACATT
>JAOTRS010037311.1:0-10095 GCA_028565755.1 Dinotopterus cunningtoni
CACTTAAAAAGCATGAGCAAATGTTTTTTTTTTTTTTTTTTTTTTAGTTTAGTTTTCAGATTTTTCTTATTTTTTTTTTAAAGCCACTGAGCACACTGATCACACTCTGTAAACTGGATAACGTGTGTGTGTGTGGATGATCCGTATTCTGTCATGTTCTATAAATGAAGTATCGTTCTTAAATCTTCGTCACTATTCCCGCTCTTCATCTCACACTTTGTCTGAGCCGTGTTGCCATGTGGTTGCACTGCACGACAAAAGATTCTTATTTATTTATTAATTATTCTTTTTATTTATTATTTCTACATTCGTACATGTTACTCGTCTCTAAAAACTTAACGTAAACTTGCAATGCGGTCCATCAGGATGTCTCCTCACGTTCCTTTCTAATAAAAGGCTGGCGGTTTGTTTGCGGCCTCGCCGTCGTGATGGCGCGCGACGTCCAGCGCTAGAGCAAAGAAGGATCGATGCAGCTCCCTTTCAAGGTGTGAAGAAATAAGCACGCTTGTGTCCTTCACACCCCCTCGAAGGCCGAGATGGAATGTTATCCAACTGTTCGTCATTCATCCTTAAATAAAAGCCTCCCTCAAGTAGGCTAGAACATTCCGTGTGGTGCTTATTTATTTATTTATTTTTATTAATTTATTTTGACCTCCTCCATCATTTGAAGTCACTCTGACCCAGGAGCATGTTGTGAGTTTATTATTAATATATATATTATTGTTACACACTGCTAAAATCCACTGTGATGAAGCCCCAGGATGGTGAATTTCAGCTCAGAGGTCTATGATTTAAAGGTACACGCTGTTTTCACATGGACGGTAAATATTATAAAAGTACACAATGTGCTTTGCAGGTTTTTAACTTGTGTATAAAAAGACACTGTGTGAGGAGGCATGGGGTAGGTCGAGAGGTTTGGAGGTGGTGTGTGTTTATAGTGATATAGTGATAGTGTAGAAAGCGCCCCAGTGTTACATGCAAAGACGTATAAAGTAGCTTCTGAAGTGTTGATAAGGACTAAGACACAGATTCCTAATCTTTCTTGGGCTTCGAAAAGCGTTCCCCTGGTTATTTATGTTCCCAGACGTGGTTATCTTGAAGTTGCTCAGAGAGATGAACTACAGGAGTTGGAGACGGGTGTACGAAGGCGTTTAGCAGATTCATTGGTTGGAAGTTTTTTTTTTTTTTCCTTCTTGCAAATTTTTCTTAGTTTTTAGAAAAAATTTATTACCCCCCCATTTTATTTTTTTTATCTATTTCGTCTGAGCTGCGTTGCTATCTGGTTGTGCTGCACAACAAAAGAGGGTCTGATTAATTATAAGTTTCTGTAAATATTTGTTATATCCACCAAATATTATTAATTCTGGTGTTTGTGAAAATCCTGAAAAAACAAAAGATTTGTACCCTCTTCATGCTTCTGAGTGTGAATATACATGATTCTCAATTTCTAATCATGTCTATGTGGGGTGTCCAATATGATTACCTGCTACACGAATAAACTTATCTATCCCATCGTTTCACTAGCGCTTGGATGCACCAGAGCCATGGAGTTTTCTGTAAACGTTAGTGGATTTTTAGGCGTTCGTTCATGAGAAAGTCCCGATTTTGACCAACATCTCGTGTATGGAATTTGCTGTCGGGTTTAAGCTGCTACAACGTTTACAGAGTTTAACAGATTCCCTTCTCCAGACCGACTTGTAGAAAGAGGTCTACATCCAAAACTCTTCCTCAATGCAGGTCGTCCCGAAGTCCAAGTTACGAACATCCGTAGATGCGAACAAATTGCAGAAATGGCTCATGTGTTTTGCACAAAAATACACTGCAGTGAACCAGATGGCAATATTTACAATTATATACAGTATTATTTTTTTTAAACTGTTTTTTTTTTTCCTCTTTCCTATGCTTGGCATGGTATTTGTTTTAATGCCATGAAACGGCAATTTCTACCTGAACAAACTTTTAAAGAAGTTGGAAGAAACTTTTAAAGAAACTTACTAAAACTTACTTGAAAGAAATAACTTTTACAATTTTTAGCAAAAGTGCATCTAAAGAACCATGTATAAAATCTTGTTGTTCTGGCCAAGGCCATATTATAATGTAATATATTTATTTATCCATATTTTATTTTATTATTGAATGTATATGTTTTACATTTTAAATCCCTTACATTATATTTATAACATAATATTATATTGGTTTGTATAAATTGGTTGAATGTTTAATATGTATCTGCCGTGAAATAGCCTGTGAAGCTGATATGGCAATAATCCCTAATACAAACAAACATACATGGTATTTGTGTCAAAGGAAGAATCACTTTGTCAAACTTACGAACAAATCCGACTTACGAACACGCAACTCTCTGATTGGTGAGCTTGCCAATCAACATTAAGAACAGTACAAGAAAGGAACCTTTCTATTTTTATTTTTCAAAACCATCTTGATGCGTCCTATTACTCACCTTGCGTCACTACAAATTATTTTTTCGCAAATATCTTTAACGTACAGCCACGCCAACGTTACAGTCGGTTGTTTATTATATGTATACACTGTATACTGTAGATGTATAGATATTTAGTTTTTCACCCTGATTAGTTTCATGCTCCCAGCTCTCTCTGGACTTTTATGGCATTTTGTGGGTGTCGGCACATGCAGATGAGCACGACTTTTTTTTTTTTTTTTTTTTTCCCCAAATCTGTTATTGTGAACGATGTAAAACTGGTGTGGTGTTTAAAGTATTGTAGTAAAAATAAATCAGTTTTGTTTGAACCAACTTTATTTGAAGTAATAAAGTCGGTATCGAGTTGTCGTACAGGTTATTAAACTCACTTCGCTGGCAAACAAAAAAATTTATAAACTATAAAAATAAATAATCCAGCGGTCAGGATATGAATTCTGCTTGAAGTCCTGATGTGTCAGACTTTTTTTAATTAATAATTTTTTTTTATTTTGAAGGATGTATACTGTAGATGAGCGATCAGGTTCGAGAATAAAGGATGTATTGAAAGCACGGACAGCGTCCTCAGGTTCGGTCCTTTTTAAAAATAAAAAGGGGGAAAAATAGCTTAAGTAAATCATTACACAGAATTTTTTTTTTAAACTACTGTAAGGATTTAAGGGTTCAGTTTAATGTATAAATATGTACAATATGCTGATGTACGTTTATCAGAACATAGAAACGAAATCTGATGAACAGTGGATGCGTCTGTCCATCCGTCCTTCTTTCCTGAAGTCCTTTTCTGTCTTTTATTTGGTCTGCTCTGTAACGGCAGGATGTGGGCCAACGTTTTCCTCCCTGTTGAATTAAAAAGGTGAAATTACAGAGGCAGAGGAGCGTAGGAGCTCGGATAAATAAATAGCCCTTCTTCGTCTTTGCAGTTTTTTGCTGCGCATAGCTTTTTTTTTTTTTTTTTTTTTTTTTTTTGTGTCTGGCTCACGCTCAGCCTTTCTTTTCCTCGGGCTGTATCGAGCTTTTCACAGGCTAAAGATGTGCTCTCTGTAGAGCGAATTCAGATGCCGCGGGATTGGATCGATTCGCCCTTTTGTAGTCGTCGGACGTGGTTAAATTAGAAAGCGTGGTGTGTGCGTGTGTGATGGTGCAAAAATAAACCTTATTATGCAAATCTGCATTATTGTCGATCAAAACGGTGGTATTTTTACTGTTGCATCAACTTCCTGTGAGTGAAAGGGATTTTTATTACTCAACCTCAATTATTACTACTTTTATTTAAGTCTCGATTCATTCACGTGTTTAAACGGGGGACATGTGGGGGGAGGAGGTCATTTACGTTCAGTGTTTTTCAACGAGAAGTGTCCTTGCAACCGAGGACGAGTCCGGTGTTTCATCACCCAGTGATTTTTTTTGCTTTTTAAAGATTGTGTACAAAAATAAAAGCATGGGAGCGAGAAGGACATGCCCTGCTATTAAACACAATATTAAGATTTATTTATTCTTTTTTGCCCTTTTGTGACCTCATATTAAGAGGAGCACCATCCCCACAGCTTATTGGTCAGCTCTGCAGGGGTGCAGCAACGAACAGGTGCCGTTTTTTGTGCGAGAGCGTGATCAGGACCGCGGTTACACAAAGTTCGCCTCGTTCTGAGAATTAAAGCGATCCGACACATATTAACAGGGTCCAAATGCAGCTCTATTAATTAATGCTTTGGCCGATCGTCCTCTCGATAATTGCGTCCCCAGGCGACGAGAGCGCAGGGCCGGGTGAAGCCCGTCAGACCTGGTCAGAGTTTTAATACCCATCAAGACTTTCTTTCGTCTGTAGTGTAACGATACGAAACTCTGGGGATGCTGTACTTCCAGTCTTGCGTCTCTAGGTGGCAGCACCAAAGACTCAACTATTTTTTAATTTATTTTTTTTAACAAATCAGGCAGGTGAAACAGAATCCTGTGTGTTAGTAGGAAATTATCTATTACGTTTAAGTAATGAGACTTTGTGCGCAGTATTGATAAAGATCACCAAAGATTCCCTTCTGATGAAGTGAAGACGGCGGCGCATTCTTGGCTTAGCCTGAAACATTTTTTAATGAGGGAATACGAATAGGTTGTGTTAAATATTTTTTAAGATTTTTTTTCTTAGAAAATTATTTTTTTTCCTCTACGTAATCGCAAAGTCTTTGATAAATAACGCTATAGATAGCAGTCCTTTGTGTTTAATCTAATCTTTAGTCTTTAGCTCTTCAGTAAGCGTCTCACTGGATCAACCACTTAGTTTAATTGTCCAACATTTGTCCTAAATAACGTTCCAATACTGGTTCTTGAGAATCCCAGAAAACTGTAAGCGTCGATGAATCTTCTAGCTGATGGTTGAACTTTTCCTCTCAGGATGTTTTCCATACCGCACTCTCGGCATTTACTCTCAGGCTTTTCCAGGTTCAAAGAATCCAAACTCTCTTGTTTATTTGCTAAGTTGTTTCAACACCCTTGAACTACAAAAAAATCTAATTGAATTGCTGCACACTGCTTTTTTGTGCAAATCTAAAAACAAAGTGGAGCCTCCATTTTTCCTCGCACCTCTGTTACAAATAAAACTATATAACACGTTTCACAGCAGTGAACTTGAACAGAAAGCGCTGATGAGTTTTAATATCACTTATTTTTGACTCGCTCACATATTAATAGAAAAATATATTTTGTGTTAAGCCTCCTGTTAATCTTGTCTTCTCCAAGTCTTGTTTAATATTACAATGGTTCAAATAGATAAAAATTGTAGAAAATGTCGTCCTTCTAGTGAAGTCTCGTATTCATGTCATGCTTTGTATCATGTGTGGACTGCTCACATACAGTCCCCCCTTATTTCATCATTTTGTTCTGAAGTTAAACTGGTTGTGCAGTTTATTTTTTTTAAGAATTTAAATAAACTCGAGTGCCTCTTGACCTTTCGCTCGACACTTTTTGCGTGACGGTCCTGAGTGGTACAAAATTACAAAAGCTCTTGGAGGTTTCACGGGGGTGAGGAAATAATAACGTGCCATTGCTGAAATGATTACATCCCTCTTCTTTTTGCTAATGCCTTTGTTTCGATTCTCATTACATCTGTGTACTGGCTCACCACATGTGGTGAGCTGTTTTTTTTTTTTTTTTTTTTAGCATCGGAACCAGATTTAAATCTAGAAGTTAGAGGTGTGTAACGGTACTGTAATCTACACAAATCTGTACTGTAATGTTCGGTACTTGAGGGATTTTCTCCGTTAAATTTAGTTAATTAGATCAAAGAAGCGGACTCTGAGGAAAGTGTTTTGAAGTATCACTATGGAGATACGGGAATTACTTCAGGTTTGAATAGTCGAATTAACAAGATCTAATTATTTCAGATCGAATACAAGGCGATAGTCCGCCAATCAGAAACGCGTCATTTCCCACTTCGGCGTGATGAGCGAAACTTGGATGGACCCATGTTTGGGTTTTGTTAGCAACATATCCTAGTCAGTTATGCCAGTCAGTGGAGTTCAGTCGAGTCGTGCGTGTAGTTCATGTCTCCAGCGGTGAACTGTAGAGTCAGCATGCCTTTTTAGGTTGGAATGATGTACACGCAAGACACAAGATAATTCTTGTGTATATACAGAAACGGTCAGAAATTGTTTACGTTCCTAGAGTCATCCTCGAATTGTGTGTAAAAATAAAATAAATGCAAAATTTGGATGTGGTCAAAAAATGCCTATTTTTGTAGTTTAAACCCTAAATATGTCCCCAAAACACTTTAAATTCATTTCAGACTCGGCTTAATACATTACCAATAACAAAAACTAAAGAATGTAAAGTCAAACTCGTATACTGTACAGTACAGTTACCGCTGTGTCTCCCGCAGTGCTAGAATGTAAAATACCCATGTTATCCCTCTATGTACTGTCTCAAGCAAGCATGTAGGTTTTTTTTGCTGTGTGCTGTCGGTTTTTGTTATAAGTACTTTAGGGTTAATACGGTAATAGTTCACCGCCCCAAGCCGCCTCGTTTCTTTAGTCGCTTTGTGTTCTCTCTCTCTCTCTCTCTCTATCTCTCTCTCCCCCGTTTTTTCTCTTATTATTTTTCTGTTTTGATTATTGTTTTTATGTTCTTTCGGTCTATATGTCCATCAGTCCATTTATCTATCTATCTATCTATCTATCTATCTATCTATCTATCTATATTTCTGTCTATCTGCTTGTCTGTCTATCTGTCCATCAGTCCATTTATCTATCTATCCATCTATCCACCTAGTTATCTATCTGCCTTTTTTTCTGTCTGTTTTTCTATCTATCTATCTATCTGTCTGTCTGTCTGTCTGTCTGTCTGTCTGTCTTTCTGTCCATTTGTCTGTTTGTCCGTCCATCTGTCCATCCATCCATCCATCTATCTATAAGATAAATTTAAGAAGAAGACATAAACCTCAGAAGTGTCTGTCTAGTGGCATCCAACAGAATTTAATGATTTGTTTATTTACTTGAAGTGTGTTGCTGTGGAGAATGCAGGTATACATAAGTGCGTTTAAAATTTGTTTTTGTAGAAATCGTGTGCCAACACTTCACATGTCTGTCTCAGAGACGGCAATCCCATCACACTGTTCACTAGACTTACTGTAGGACAAGAAAAAATAAAATACACGATTAAGAAATGACATGAATACAGAAATGTAATAACGGCCCAGATTAACGCTGAGGACTCTGCCCGTCTCCTGCACACCCGAGGCACGAGTGTGTATCCGAGAGGGAGGTTTTCAGCTGTCAGTTGTCAGGTTCCGTCACGAAGAAAAAGAGAGAGAAACATGAAATATTCTGCAGGAAAGATCTCCCTTTGTCCTTCCCTCGCTGTCTGAAATGACAAGGATTTTAAAGCGACTTGTTGCTCCCGGGTCTGTGCCGAGTTCTTCAGGCTGCGTCGTTGCTATCATGCATTCTTCTCTCATTGCTTAGAAGAGACGCTTAAAGGACGCATATTCAGGAGATGATTCAGCTTTTTTTCTCTCTCTGCAATCAAGTCTACTCTAAATATAGTTTGCTGTAAAGTATGAACCTCAGAGACGCAGCATAACAGAGACACATTTGCAGCCTGTGTGTTTGTATGGACCATTAGGCAGCGATGGTGCCATTCACCTTGCTGTTTCCTTTGCTGGAGTACGAGCAGAACTTGGGATTTGTACATTTTATGAGAGACGAGTGACATTAAAAAGTTAGCAACCATGTTCCATGTTTGTGGGTCTGTGGGTGTGTAAGAGAAAGAGAGAGAGAGAGAGAGAGAGAAAGAGAGAGTTATAGGGAGTTCACTTAGGACCTGACAGTGTAAAAGCCTCTCTAATATTTGTTTACGGTTTATAATATTATGTTGTACATTAAAAAATAAATAAGTGTTTATGTGAATAATTTCGTTTTATGCAGGCATGCGTGTCCGTAATAGAGAGCGCAATTTTCCAGTAACAACATTGTGCTGGTTATTAATGGGTCTTGTAGCCTTTGTGCATAAACTCTAATGAGAAGAGCCTGGAACCTTCAAGGGAAAAAAAGTTATTCTTGATTCAATATATTTAATTTAAGGGCAGAATTTCCTCTCACGTAAAATATGCAAGTTGAACAAAAATAAATAATGGTAAAAAAAAATGCTATGTTTATGTTACACTCATTAAATATAGTTAAGTACCAGGGACGGGAACCACCAGTTACAACTAAAAACAATATTATCAGGATACCTCAGTGCTGATTTAATTTATATTGCACATTTTATAAAAATCCTAATTTTGTATCCCATAATAGTTATAACTCCAAAGTTGTATACCTTAGCTTCACAACTGAATTGAACATGAGTAATTAAGTGTATGTCATCCGCCATAGTTATTTCTAAACAAACTTAACAAATTATTCACTCCTACCACACAGGATGAAAATGTGCAAATTGTTTAGAGGATACCTGTAGGATTATAAAGAAAGGGTGAGATTTTCCTGCCTAAAATGCCCCAAGTCACAAAAAACTCGACATTGAGCATGCAGGTTGAGCGGCGCAGGTGTCTGAGGCTTCTCACGTGGGCATGCATGATTTCTAAGGATCGCGATTTTCAGGACTAATTTGAGTTTGCAGTGTTTTGAGTCTGGTATAAGTGAGTGTAATGAGTGGGTTTTTTTAAAAGGCTGATGAGTCTCATTAAAGGTAAAGAGTCGATCGAAGCCTTGTGCACTTGGTACAGAATTGATTATTAGTTATAGATATGCTGATCAGCCAATCAGGAGTCAGGGCCAGTCAAGCTGGAAACCAGCCAATTCTGTTCACTGGCCGATGAGTTGGAGCATCTCTATTATAAATGTAAAAATCATTTTTAAAAAATTATATTTTGGTGTCAGTGTGGCAAAACATGAATCGCTACACAAATTAATCACGATTCATAACTCAATCGATCCCATCCATGTATATTATGTATGTTTACATGCTTTATTTGTTTTAGTAAACTTTACATAATATGCATATGTAAAAGCTATGCATGGTTGAAATCTTTTTTTTTTTTGTGTGTGTGTGTGTACGCTTTTCTGAATTGTGTGTGTAAGAGAGAGGTAGAGAGCATGTGAGAGCAGTCAGTAGTGTCATTTCTGGTGAATGGTTCTGGTCTTTCCTGCTTTTAGTGTCCAAGCTCCTGCTGTCACTTTATGCTTCACATCCTTATCCTCTTCATCACTGCTATCTTTCTCTCTTTCTGTCTCTCTCTAGCTGTCTACCTTTCTCTCTTTCTTTTGCCACTGTTTTTGGTGTTGTCTTTACTTACTCAGTTTTCCTCCTTTGTTCTCTTTGCCTTCCTCTCCCTCTTTCTCTCTCTCTCTTTCTCTCAGGGGAGTGAAAATGTCATCCTTTTTCTTATAATAATCTTTCTTACATCTCAGGCCACCAGTCAACGCTTAAAGCATACAGCATTTCCACACTTACACATCTTGCTTTAATCACAGCACGTCATCTCCCTTTTGCAGAAGGACACGCAGCAGGCCACAGCCTCAAGATCAGCTCACACTCTAAACCCACTCACATGTGAGAAAGGATTAAAGAGAGAAAACCGATCCTAGATCAGAGCATTGCCGGGATTCTTCTCGCTTAAACTATAGGGGTTGTCCTAAAAGTCCTGATGAAAGGATCGCTTTCCTAAAGATTAGTCACTTTTAACCAAAAATAGGTTGCTCAATTTAAATGATAACCCTTTTTTTCCTCCACTGTTTAGAGTGTGTGCTGTTTCTCTGGGTTATCCTCTACATACTGTACCATTTTATCTTTCTCAGTGTGAACACAGTTTTGTAATTTTCAAAAAATATTTGGAAAATTTGGTAGGAATTGTTTAATGACAATATCCACCCAGCAATGGCTGTAAGGAAGCAAATATCTGCACACAAATCCACTTGATGCCAGTTTGTTGACGCATTAATAAGAATAAACCTGACATTATCGAAAGAGCCTAAAGCTGTTTTATTTTACCTCTTAGTTTTGCAGCCTGCCCCTGTCTTGTCAAACAGCAGCAAACTTAGTGATACATAGAATCCAATGGTTATTAATGTCACATTTGTAATATGTCAATGTTATATTATATGTTATAATTAACCAATAATCTGTGCAAATAACCCTGATACTTGAATGTCTAT
>JAOTRS010037320.1:0-10095 GCA_028565755.1 Dinotopterus cunningtoni
TTCTTCCTATTACCATCTCAGGGAGTTTTTCCTTGCCACTGTCGCCCGCGGCTTGCTCACCAGGGACAATCTGCTCACCTTGATTCATGCACACTTACATTCCATACAGACTTAAATAATTATTTTTATTGTGTAAAGCTGCTTTGCGACAATGACAATTGTTAAAATAAATAAAATAAAATACAAATAAAATTGAATTGAATTGAATTGAATTGAATTGAATTGAATCTTCAGTCTGTGGCATGGATTGGTTTGCAGTGTGTGAAATGGCAGAGATGAGGATCAGCAGCTCTAAATCTTTGGCCATGGTTCCACAGCAGGAAACCAATGATTTGTTTACTTTAGGGAGGGAGCGAGTCATTACCCCAAGTGAAGGAGTTCACAGTGCTAATCACTGGTCACAGTGCTAACCTATACCCCACCATGCCACCTCCTTATAGTCATTAAATAGAAAATAAAATTTTCTCCCAGGGTCTTGTTTAAGACTAAGGGGACATTGGAGAATGAGGTTTGGCGAAGAATCGGAACAGTCGGGGGCGATATTGCAGACCTTTGAGATGAAAAGAGAGTTAAGCCAATAGGCAAATCTTCATTTCTGTCCTCATCTATAGGTATTAACGTTGAATCATGACTGAAAGGACAAGATCGCGGATACAAGCGGCTGAAATGGGTTTTCTTAGGAGAGTAGCTGGCTATTCCCTTAGGGAGAGGATGAGAAACTAACTGCAGGAAACTCAGAGTAGAACAGTTGATCCTTTGCATGGATAGGAGTCAGTTTAGGTGGTTTCTTACCAGATGCCACCAGGACGCTTCCCTAAGGAAGTGCTCTTGGCATATCTAGCTGGGAGGGCTCATGGGGCTGACCAAGGACCAGGTGGTGAGATTATATCGCCACTCTGGCCTGGGAACACCTGGAGGATTCAGGCACTGTTAATTCTGCCCATTTGCCCTTTTATGGCTTGACCGTGGTTTAGGTGAAGTCACCTGCTGCAAAGATTGTCACGACCAGAGCTCCCACAGTTGAGCTTCAAATCCACTCTTTAGAAGATCTACTTGTAAATCATAGAAGGTTGTTCAGTTCTTATACTGTCTATGAGAGCCACAGTGACCTAGTAATCTCCTGGCGCTGTTTGGGTTTCCTTCATGTAATCCAGTTTTTGTCCATCCATCCATCCATCTTTAACTGTTTATCCGGGTTGTGGGGGTAGCAGTTCCAGCAGGGAACCCCAAACTTCCCTTGCCCCGGCCACCTCAACCAACTTTGACCAACTAGGATTTGATTTGAATGTGAGAATGAGATGCCTGTAAAGCTGCTAACCTCAAAGGGTAACTTGATGATGCTTCAGAGTTGAACCTAATTATTATGGTCTGTGAGCAGGTATGGCCATCCTCACTCACTAGCATATTAAGACATATGTTAGCATGTACCATATAGATAAATTGATACATGAATGGATAGCTAGATACACTTTAAGGTCAAAAGTCTGTGGACACCTGATTATCTTACCCATAAGTGCTTTTTGAACATATTTAGGATATGTTTCCCCTTTGCTGTCTCCAATCTTTCCCAAAAGTCTCTCCATCAGATTTTGGAGCATTATTTCAGGTCATAAGTTCCACAAGTGTGATGGTCAGTTAGAAACCAAACTAGAACAGGGTAGATAAATACCCTCTTGCAAGAAACCAGCAAAATTAGGTTTACTATGTTAGTTGAGTGTACATACCCAGCTAAATCAGTACCAGCATGGAATTCATATTGACCTCCTTCATATTAGTTATTTAAATAATGGTTTAAATAACCATAACCATGGTTCTACCAATACCCTCTTCTCAGCCATCTCAACCAACTCCTACTGGGGGATCCCGAGGAGTTTCCAGGCCAATGTGGCAATATAATCTCTCTACCTAGGCCATGGTCTGACCCGTGGCTTTCTCCCAGCTGGATGTGCCAAGAACGTCTTCCCAGGGAGGCGTTCTGGTGGCATCCTTACCAGATGCCTGAACCACTTCAACTGACTCCTTTCCATGCAAGGCAGCAGTGGTTCCACTCTGAGTTTCTCATGGATAACTGAGTTTCTCATCCTTTCTCTAAAGAAAAACCCTTGTGAGAAACCCCTATAGGTGAGGGTAGGAATGAACATCAATGGTAGATTGAGAGGTTTGTCTTTTGGCTCAACTCTCTTTTCGATACAATGGTGTGGTAAAGTGACTGCAATATTATTATAACTATTATAAATATAGCGATAAAGGGACTGATACATTAAAATCTTGAAAATAAAATAATTTTATTTGACATCAAAAATATCTCCTTATAGTCATTAATTTTCTATAAGTTTAATATCTTGTTGAACGTTTTTATAAATTGTCTTTTTAAGCAGTGTCACGACCAAGCAACGGCCACACTTTTTAAATCCGGCTATATTCCACCCACCTTGCATCTCATTACTTCTCATAGGAATGCATGCAAAACATGTGTTGGAGGTCGAAGAATAAACAGCACGTGTGAAAACAGACAAAGACCACTTCCTTTACTCATCAGCATCACTCTTACTTCTCAATATGTTTTTACTTATAAGTAGATTAAATTCCATTTGTTTTAAAGGGAATTTTTTGTCCCTCTGGCCACTGCACCATATGGCTACAGGCGTATGCTTTTTATACTTAGTTAACAATTAATTGCTACTAGATTGGTATGGTTTAAGAACCCACAGCTCATGGTATCACTGTTGCTATGGTAGCATTTCTTAGGGCCTTGTACACTTCGATTTTTATCATTGTTATTTAAAACATTGCATGAGTTGCTTTCAAGTCAAACCGTGACTTTTGATCGTGCAGAATAACAGAACACAGCTATAAGAGTAAAAACTCCCTTTATTTCTCTATATAATCCTCTGCTACACTAATGCACTTATCCAAGTGCTTAGTGCTTAGATACCAGCAAGGTAGAAAGTTTTCTTATTATACCAGAGCTTCACTGGGCTGCCTGGTTCACATCTGAAACGCTGGCCTACTAGGAACTCCTTTAATGGCTTTTCCAAACAAAATAAGCACCTAATAAATCCAAGCCAAATTCATGTAAGGTGCAATTGTTGTAAAATTGGTTTAAAATGTTTGCATTATTTAAGTGTTTTCCTGCTACATGTAAACATTTTACAGATAAAAGTCTCATGACTGTATGGTGCTTTAATTTGTCTACTAAAAATGGCAATCGTTTTAGGCCTTCATTCATGAAAATTTCATTGAAAAGTCTTGGTTTAACTTGAATGCCCCTCGTATTAAGTGTAAACATGAAATAACTAATTTTGCAAACAAAATGATTCTATTGAAGTATTGTATTTAAGGTAAAATAGCATGGCAATAATTCAGAAAAAGCATTGCTTTAGAAAAATGATTGCATTTAACAGATTTTTATTACAGATGTCCTTATATAATCAAATGATGCATAGATTTAAAATAAAATTACTATTTTCATACACAAAATTGTTATTAAATACAGAGCAATTGTATACTTAGTACACTTAGTACACATTTCTCCGTATCTTTTATACAAGCAATATTCATTCTTTGAAATATAAAATGGCTAAAAAATACACAAAGTAGTACTTTAATTCATGCTATAATGATATTCACAGTCTATGAGGAAATATGCTGCTGGAGATAAGCTGATCTATTCATTCAACAAGGTTTAAGGGATTAATAATGCCATGCAAACAATAAGTGAATAAATGCATTGCTTTTGTAAGATGCATAAGTAAAAGATTTTTCAAGTGAAAGAGATGTTAAGGGTCTCTTGAGATGCATTTCTTCAACAAATCTAATTTCCTAAATTTAATAGGAGCGGTTACGCAAACAAGTCAGTATGATTCAGAAGCTCATTTGCAAATAGAAAGACTGCAGGGTCCACAGACGACTAAAGGTCCTTACTGTATTGTGACTTTGTGAAGCAATAATTCAAAGAAGAAAAATGATGTGGGTTTAAACTATGTACACTTATTTTACAGTTTTAAAAGTTAAGTAACAATGACTCATACAAACGAAATAGGATATGCATTTAAAGGACAGGAAGCAGAGCAGAGTGGAAACCGTGAGGTCTGTCACAGCTTGTATTTGATCAATAAACAATAAAAGACTTACTTCCCAACCATTCTCACCATTTGTTTTATATTAAGCATGAACCTTTCCATTAGTACAAGCTCAAAAACAACGATTTTATTCCTGCCACAACATGCACATGCTTTTACACGTATAATTCCTCTGAAGGCAGGGAAGTACGACATTAAAAAGGACACCAGTGTTCATCGGTGCGCTGGAAACTCCCTCAGCTTTGCGTATGTGATTTATTAAAGTAAGATTTGTTCTTGGATCAAGATCCCTATTTTAATCCCAAGAACCTGAATTTGACTTAAACCATTATGACAAATGATTTCATCAGTATGTGCTTCTTAGTCTCCTCCTTATAAGACCGGGGAAAAATTCCCCCCAGATGCTCCAGTTGGCTTGTATGCACCAGTGCAATTATATAGTTCTTCATGACTGTTTATTTGTTCTAATGTAAGCCAGGCAGTAAGTTTGATTAACATGAATCAACATCGTGATGTCGTCAGTGCATCAACAGTATTCACATTTCAGCCTGGAAACATTCACATGGTAAAATCGTAACTTTTTATGTAGTTCTGAAAAGGCTTTCCCGAACTGAAATGTGTTTCTCTATTATGTGTATCTCAATCAGAAGTAAATTTTTGGCTACCCCAAAAATGAAAAGAAAGAAAATTGCCTTTCAGTTTTAGCAGTGGACGTTTTGATAGCCATTTCTAGCTTTTCAACAACTCGATCAAAGTGTGACAATTACTACGTGAAGAAATCAGACATCGCTAGAAAGGTTTTTTGTCATCTTTAGACAGACTGATTGTTTTAACCCTTGGGTTTGTTAAACTGGCTTTGTATACAAGAAGATCTGTGCAGGAAGATGAAAACATTTTCGGGTTTCTTTTGATGAAATATATTCATTGATCCTTAAATTTGCAGAATCAGTATATCCCTTGAAGTTATTATATTCAGCAATTTTTAGAATTTTGCTAGCTAATACACTGCCAGGCCAAAAATAAGTCTCACACTTTAAGCATTTATTTGACCAACTTTAGCTTTGATTACAGCTTACAGGCGGCCAGTTCATGAATGATTCATCATACTCCCAGAACGACTTTTTCACAATCCGAGTTCTTGAATATGGCCATGACACAAAGAAGGGGAAAACCCCATAGATGTGATAACCTGTTCATTCAGTACACTCAGGTCAACAGCTGACTTCATTTTATTGCCACATAACATTGCTGAGTCTAGACCTGAGCAACTGAAGCAACTCCAGATCATAACACTGCCTCCAGAGGCTTGTACAGTGGACACAATGCATGATGGGTGCATTGCTTCATGCACACTTCCTTATTACCCTGATGTACCCTATCCTCTTGAATAGGGGAGGATAGGGTACATCTGGACTCATCAGACGACATGACTTTTTTCCATCACTCCAAAAACCAATCTTTATGCTCCCTAGCAAACTGAAGCCTTTCTTCTGATAAGTCTCACTAACAAGTGGTTTTCTTATGGCCACCTGGCTGTTTAGTCCCAGTCCCGTGATTCCTCATCACTTATCAATGTGTGTGTAAATGCTCTTACTTTTACTATTAAATATTATTTCTACTATTCCAAATTCACAAAGCATTTAAGTGATCTCCATTCATGTTTTTTTTTTTTTTGACCACATTTTTTCCATGAAGTTGATAGTTCAGTACTATCCTTCCAGGTTTTAATGTTTAATATTTTGCATGTTTCTTAACCCAATTCCAGTCATTTTATTTGACCCTTTTGAAATGGGGCGGCAGTGTATAAGCTTATACATAAATTGCCTCAAAAAAATGTAAATTTAGTTAAAAACCCATGTTAAAACTCTTTTATCATCAATCAAGTTGAGTTCTGTTTAATTTATAGTTTTCTAGCTTTCTTAGCTAATCACTGCTAAAGTATGTTTAGCACTGTTAATGTTAGCCATTTATGAATGTAAACAAGTTTGGACTGGTAAAAATAACTTTTGTATTGCCCAAAATTTGGGTAAATTCACATTTAAGGAAACACGATAATGTGAACCTCAGTTGATCTTCAGACTGTATTACTGGAGATGAGTTACTGCAAGTTTATATACAGATTGGTTGTACAAGGTGATATTGAGGGGATCCACATCTGATACATGCAGACTCTCTACTGGTGTCCCACAAAGCTTAGTACTTGGTCCTCTTCTGTTCTCCCTCTATACCTGATCTCTTGGTGATGTCATATCCTCACACAGATTTCATACTATTGTTATGCGGATAACAATCAAATAATTTTCTCCTTTTTTTCCCTCAAACACTCAGGCTTCCCCCTGTATCTCAGCTTGTCAGATATCTCATCCTGGATGGCAGGTCATCAACTGAAACTTTATCTCTGCAAAAACCGACTTGCTGTTCATTGAAGGTGATTTATTCCCCTGGTCTTATAATCTCCCTGGACAGCAAACAGATCACTTCTTCATTCACTGCCTACAATCTTGGGGTAACTCAACTGGACCATCAACTGTCATTTTCACCACACACTGCTAACCTTACTCTCTCTTATAGATTTCTTAATTATAACATCAGAAGACTTTGTCCATTACTCTCCACACAGGCTACTCAGGTGCTTGGGAATTTAAAGACTGGACTATTGCAAAACACTCCTGGCAGATCTGCCTCTGTCCACCATTCATCCTCTGAAGCTCATCTAGAAAGCGTCTGCATTACTTGTTTTCAACCTTTCTAAATTGTCCCACATCACTCCACTTCTCCTTTCCCTCAACTGGGTTCCTGTAGCTGCCCACATCAAATTCAAAACGTTGATGCTTGCCTACAAAGCTAAAGATGGCCCAGCACTTACTTACCTCAAAGCTCTAATCACACCCTGCACTGCACCACTGTCTCTCTGATCCTCCAGCACTGCTTGACTGGTCCCACCATCTCTCAGGGTTCGAGGAAGACATGCGTCTAGACTGGCTCCTATGTGGTGGAATGAACTTCTTCTAGATGTACGTACAGCCGAGTCACTGGCAATCTTTAAGCGCGACTAAGGAATTATTAGTTTCACATTCCCGAAAGTGTTTGACTGATTGTTTAGAGCGTCTGCCAAATGTCTTGATGGAAATGTAGATTACTCTGCCAAGTTTATATCACTTAATTATTTTAATTACATACACGAACCTAATTTTGTGATCATTCTGAACCTTGCATTGTTGAACATTAATGAGATTGGATTGGCCTTCTGCTTATATTGATCATGATACTTAAATAAAAGACATGGAGCCTACGTATATTCCATGTCTCTCCCATGATACAGTGGACCTAGTAGTACAGTACATGAAAAGAATACACATTTTCTATGTAAATTATTATTTTACAAGTCCTCATTAATGCACCTGAATGTGCAGTTTTTTATGATACACTTTACTGAGTGTATCATAATTTCCCTTTGGGATTAACAAAGTACCCTATGTATCTATAGACATATTTGTATTAATTTTTTTTTCCTCTATACTGCTTATCCTGCATAGCTTTGAGGTGTGCCTGTTGCCTGTCCCAGGGAACTTAGGGCACAAGGCGGGGTAGACCCTGGATGGAGTGCCAACCCATTGTAGGACACAAGCACCCACACTTACTTACCCAATTATACACTACAGGCAATTTGGAAACACCAACCAACCTACTATGTATGGCTTTGGACTGTGAAAGAAGTACCTTGAGGAAACCCACCATGCACATGGACCACGTGCAAACTCCATGCAGAGGCAAGATTAAAGCCCTCAACTCTGGGGGTGGGAGGAGACAATGCTTAGCACTGAGCCACAGTGCCATCATGAAGACAATTTGTACAGGTAGTAAATCTGCGCCATAATTTAAATCAAAATGTTGAGTAGAAGGGACGTTATTGCCAGTTATGTACCAGATAACAATAGAGCACTTTTGCCCTCGAAGTGGGCATAGCTATACAGTATACGTCACTCAACAGATCCAAACAATGCGATTACCGTAAATACGAGACGTTAAATGACCGTAATGCCCCTACGAAGCACTCAAGTCCTCAGCAAACACAAACAGACGCATGACACAGCATATGTCCAAAAAGGTATTTTTTGAAAAACTGAATGGATGAATGGATATATTATTTGTTTATTCTTCCTGCGGGAAGTTCAAAACCAGTTGGTCTCATATGTTCTGAAACTGTGGTGCTCATCAAAGCAGTAATGTGAAGCACTACTATGAGATAAAACACAGGTCGTTAGAGAAAACATATCCGCAGGAGTCTAAGGTGAGGGCGTGTAAAATACCCGAACTGAGAGTGTTAGCTTCTCAAATCAAAATGTTGAGTAAAAGTGAAGTTACAAAGAGTCATGTTCCAGATGTAATAATCTACTTTAAACAGGGAGTGTATTTGGTTGACCACAAGGGGTAAGATACTCAACCTTACAGAATTGTATTTCTTTGCATTAATAAGTTAGACAGAGAGTTCTGCCGTACAGAAAGACAGGCAGACATGTACGTGGGCTTCAACCTGAAATAATATCACTGATTACATTAAAGCTGATCAGCTTATTGTTAGCTTTAACCCTGTAACTATTTCTACAATCTCCTTTTCTGTTTTTTTTTCTGGCTGTTTATTTCTTTATAATTATTTATAATTTATGTCTTATATACTTAAATTTTTGTAACATGTTCACATATTATCTCTAAATATTCTCTCTCTCTCTCTCTCTCTCTCTCTAAGCAGATGAGTGATGTCCTCCACAGACAGTGAGAAAGTGCTCCTGCTACAGGAGGAAGTCAGGACTCTGAGTCAGGAGCTCGCTCAGTGTCAGGTCTCTCTAGCCTCTCTTTCTCTCTCTCGCTCACACACACACTGCTTCTTACTCATGCCACATTCACACAGCTGGTTTAGTGGAGGAATGTTGCACCATTATTGTGGAATCGAGGGTCATTGTTGTTGTGCTTTAATCTGAGAGCAGAGGTAGTCAGAGGAGAGACGAGGTCTGTGTGACAGGGGCTGATGTGTGGGATACGCCCTTTAGGAGTAGAGAATTAGCACTAACTCACTAATATATTATATGGATTAGATGAGACCACTGAGATTTTATCCGTGGTCTGATCTACTCCATATATCTTGTATAGGGTAGATCAGGCCACCGATATCTCATATAGAGTAGATCTGACCACCAATATGTTATGTAGAATAGATCAGACCACTGATATCTCATGTATATCTCATGTATATATCGATATATTATACGGAGTTGATCAGACCACCGATATCCCATATAGAGTAGATCAGACCACCAATATCTTATACAGAGTAGATCAGACCACCAGTATCTCATATAGAGTAGATCAGACCACCAGTATCTCATTTAGAATAGACCAGACTACCCGTATCTCAGCGAGTAGATTGAACTCACTGCAGTTAAGTTGTGCTAAGTTGATTTGTCCAAAGAAAGTGAAGGACTTTATTAGACAGTAAGTATTTATTTTATTTTAATAAAAACTTGGCTAATAATTTGTGTTAAATTACGACTGAGTATTATTCACATTAAACTTAGAGTTTTATTATCAAAATAAAGCCAAAGTGACATTAAAGACTTTTAAAGAAAACCAAATGATTGATTATTTTAGATCTGTGTGTGTGTTTGTGTGTGTTCTGCTGATGTAAACGTGATGGAGCAGAGCTCTGTCCTGGTTCTAATCCTGTCTCTTTAATGTCCTTGCCGTGTCCTTATTAAACACGACCTTGTGTCAGATCTTGCACGCACGTTGCCCGTGTTTAGTAGATCAGACGATTTCAGTCAGAGGGTTTTTTTTTTTAATGCACACTTGAGTTTAAAATAATAATAATATATAATAAAATATAATTTTAAAAACATCTCACACTCTCTGTCAGTTTGTATCATGTTTGTTTTTAATGCTTATGTGATTTGTTTTTTCCTTTATCATCACTTTTTTAAATAATTGGTAAACATTTTAGACTTGCTGTCAGTGTTTA
>JAOTRS010037367.1:0-10093 GCA_028565755.1 Dinotopterus cunningtoni
GTGTGCGTGTGTGTGTGCGTGTGTGTGTGCGTGTGTGTGTGCGTGTGTGTGTGCGTGTGTGTGTGTGTGTGTGTGCGTGTGCTCGGAGCGTACCCTCACACAGTCTTAAGACATGCAGATGAGCCTAATTGGCATTTCCAAAATCCTATTACTGTATGCGTGCGGGAGTGAGAGTGATTAATGAGTGAGTGAGGGAGGGGGGGGAGAGTGAGTGTATCAGTGAGGTAGGGTGTGTGAGGGAGGGAGGAAAAGTGAGTGAGAAAGCAGGAAAATTAAGATTTATAAAAATTCAGGTTTAAGGAGAACAGGAAATTGTTGGTAACTCAGAAGTGCAGAGTAAAACAAAGCAAACTAAACAAAAAAAAAATCATAAAACAGTGTCTTTTGCCATTTATACTTGTTGATCTGCTTCTGCTCATACACAACATTTTTACATTGTGTTTAATCACTTTTGAACTATAGTCTACAATAACATTGTATGTTTTGTTCTATGTAGATTTTGGTTCCCTAAACTGAAAGCAACTTTTTATCTGCTTTAAGCAAAAGCCACTCAGCAGCTCCAAGTTCTCCAAGTTTTTTTTTGTCCCCAGCACACCCACTGATGCTCGATCAGAGTGAGATCTGAGGAATTTGGAGGCCAAGTCAACACCTTGAACTCCTTGTCATGTTCATTAAGTCCATCTCTGGGCATTTTTTTGCAGTGTGGCAGGGTGTTATCTTTGCTAAAAGAGGTCACTGTGATTACCGTTGCCATGACGGCTGCTGTGTAATCAGTGCAACAATATTTAGGTAGGTGGTACGTGTCAGGGTAACATGAATGCCAGGTTGCTCAGCACAATATTACCCAGAGCATCGCACTCCATCTGCTGACTTGTTTCGAGCCTTCCAGATGATGTAGAAGAAAACCAGACCACCTTCATCCATTGCTTCGTGGTGGAGTTTTGATGCTCATGTGCACATTGTAAAGGCTCTCAGGAATCGAATGGGCGCTTTGACTGGTCTACAACTACGCAAGCTCATACAAAGGTTGTTCTTCCTTGGAGCATTTTGGGAGGTACTACCCACTACATACCTGAAACACCGGACCAGACGTACTGTTTTGGAGATGCTGTGACTCAGCTCGTGCTTATTTTTCCTTATTCCAACACATCGAAGGAGCCACTGTAAAATGATACTCCGTGTTATTTACTTCACCTATCAGTGGGTTTTAATGTTATGGCTGATTGGTGTACGTTTACCCACACGTTCTGTGTTTAGTCCAGCCTCTCATCAGCCAAGTCAATTAGCAGAGCAACCCGACACTCTTCTTACAAGCCCCAGCCCAAGTACGCAGCATCATGTTGATCATGTGTCCAGGTTTTTTAATGAGCTGCTCCGTTTAGTTTGTATCTGCGTGTACAGTATCTGGTTAATATGGAGACCCTGATCAGCCTGCACATGTGTCCCCGAACATGGACCCCCAACTCTGTTGAGTGATACTGAGGTTTCTGTCCACTTGTTCTTTACACAGAGTTAGATTAGATAAAAAAAAAACAAGCTTGGCGTTGATAAACAGAAGCTGTAATAAAGTATGACTGAAGCTGCTGACATTTTGAATAAATAATCAGGTGGTGAGTGTGTTCCAGCTTCTCCATGACTCTGTTTTGATTAGCTCACCCTGTACAGTCACAGTAGCTGACAGCAACAGACAGCATGACAGGCAAAACAAAGAAGTGCTCATAGGTCTCAGTGTAAACTCAGACTCTAAGGGCAACACAGTGTTTGGAAACCCGAGGTCTCACTTAATATGAGAGCTTGTATTTGTGAGTTTCTTTAACTGACACTGAATCGATGTGAGGGAAAAGCATTTTAAAGTGGAAACCTTTTAAAAAATGTAAACAGTCTGAATTAGAGATGTGATCATTATGATATGGTAATTATGATTCAGCTGAATTTCAGTCAAAATATTTTTCATGAGGGTGGATTTGCTTCTTTCACTGTCATGACATTTCTCCGTAATAGTACGATTAGAAATGGCTCATCAGTTGATACCAATTGTGAGAACATCTGCTTTTTAATCTGGTGTATTTTTTTAAACAAAATTTCAAATAAACATTTTTTTTTCCCGACACACTTTGCTTACAGCTTCATCTAATGTTTAACTTGCTCACATGGAAGAAATACACAGCTCTAAACACATCTCATAAAGAAACACAGCTTAAACAAAAAATCAAGAAAATTTTATTAAAATAAATAATTATGTTTGAGAAAATAAGGGCGGCATTAATTAAGACACAATTGAAGCACAAAAAAGTGGTAATCATAGTGTAATACTTCTTTGTGCAACAATAAATACGAAGTGGCTTTCAAGTCACTCTGGGTCTTTTGATTGTGCAGAATAACAGAACACAAGTTATAAGAGTAAAAACTCCCTTTGTCTCTCTATGTAATCCCCTTCTACATTAATGAACTTATCCCAGGGTTTCACTAGTGCTTGGATATCATCAAGACAGAAAGTTTTCTCAGTACGCCGGGGCCATGATCAAAACTAACTAAACATGATTAAATGCCTTGAGATCAGGACCGTACAGGAGATATGGCAATAACTTCCAGCTGAGTTTCTGTAATGTGCAATTGGTGTTCACGAATGATTGTGTGGGGAGTTCCCACTGTCTCTTATGCAGGTTGTGGACAAGTTATCTGTTGTTTTTCAGACGTTCCACTCGCTCAGTGTTTATGGGGATACTGGGCTTCGAGCCACTTCGGCTGAAATTGTCATTCACGGACGTACAACTTTCTTTAAAATGTTTGCAAATGATTTTTGTGGCTAAGAGCCTCCTCACTGTACTGTGCATAAAGTCTTCTGTAATTGTCAATCGGTTTTACGCCTTTATTTATGAGAAATTTCACTTGGTTGACCAGTTCCTGGTTTAACTTGAACACTTGTCTTTATCAAATATAATATAATTAAATCAAATAAACTCTGATATAAATATGTAATATGTAAAATAAAATATATTTTGAAAAAACCCTTTTACGCTTATGGACAATCAGTTTAAGGCGTTTTTTAAATAATTTGGGGAAATAAAAAGGTAATTATGAATAAGTCATGTTCATAACGATTGTGTAAATAAAAGTCAACTGTCCAGACTATTTGATGCTCTCAATGTTTAAATGTCTTTTTCCAATTTGTAAAAGATGGAGCTTTTGTATTGTGTGTCTTAGCAACATCATACCCCTAATCTGTGTAACTTTTACATGTTCAGAAATGTTTATTTTTTATATTTTGGTCTCTTATAATGCTACACATTTTAGTGTTAGTGTTAAAACGTTGGATGATTTATTTATTTATTTTTAATAATACTTGGACAATCCATTTACTTTGTAATATAACTGATAAGTAGACAGGATCATATTCATACATCACCTCATTTTAAGTAAAAACTTCTTGATAAATGTATAATTCGGAATCTGGCTATGTGTATAAATCATTTATGTTTGGAAACACACGGCATGTCAGCCCCGGTGTCACAAGGGGAAACCTACACAATACTGGGCACAATAAAAGAATATCAGGCTCTTTGTGATATCTTTTGAAAAAGTCCGGTGTTACACATCCTGATACTGATGCATCATATTGTCCAGCCTTAGTCTCTTCTACTACTAATATCATCTTAGAATTTTCATTTAATACGCGGTGTTGTGGATCATCGCTCTGTGAGCTGTGTGTGCGGTTAAATACAATCTAAATGACTCCTTTTTTCCCCCCTCTTACCTGTTGTGTTATTGTTAAAAGTCTGACCCAGTAGTTTAGTCTGGCTATTTAGATATAAGCACTGCCCCCTTCTGGCCACTCTGTGATAAATCTGTGTTTATGATTATCTTTCTTGTTAAAATGTCAGAAGTATTATTTTCAAATAATAGTAATAATAATACAGTGATGGAGAATCAGACCAAAGATGATGGTGATTTATATCATGGATATATTTATCACTTTTGCGAGTATTTGTTTCTCATTTCAAGAACACATCAGGCGTGGATATGAAATGAAATCTCCGAGGGTCGAAGCTTTTTTATTTATAGCTTTGTCGAGGACACAGTGTCAGTGTGCATACAGATGAGATCAGCGCAGCCTTCAGATTGTCGCACAATGAACGTCTGTGTTCTCGCACACGCTGCTGCATTTTAATCACTGCGAGGCGTCAGAGAGCCACAGCGCCACTGAGCTGAGCGCACCGGGCGCCGATGACTGACGCGTCCTATAGATTTTTCCAGGCATCTCAGAGCCTCAAGGCTGTTTTTTGGTTGCGCTGTGATCATCTAGCCCCGGAAGTACACAGGCTTCCCGCTGAAAGAAAAGCTTCAGGGCTGTCAACTTTCTCCGTCTGATCGAGCAAAGGCTTAGATTTGGAGTTGCTACTGGAGCGCTGATGAAAAGATATCATTAGGTTTAACATTTGACAGATAGCAGGATGGTTCAGCTATCCATTTACTGTAAACACACAGTGCGTATTAACTCATTAAGAATGTATGAAGGAGTATAATGGTTTCTTTGTGTAGGAAGGTTCGTCGTTTTGTGGTCTTGGATCGCTGGACACGGACACCTCGCTGAGTTACACTGTGTGTGTGTGTGTGTGTAAGAGGATACATGAACAAAACTGATCAAAGGATAAACTACTTACAAATACAAGAATTTGATATCGTGCTGCGTAACGTGGATTTAATTGTCCACTCAATACATCAGAGGCCAAATAGAGTTTAATGGCAGCGTACAGGACCGACTACTGAAATGTTTATATTTTATTCAAATGGAAATTGAATTTGCAGTTGCTTCTTATCCGTCATCACTGTACTTAATATTTATAATTAAATTGAGACATTGGCATATTTTACATTGCAAATGTAACAGATATTAAAAAAAATAATAATCCTAACAAAAAAAGTATTTACATTTAAAAGTTTTTGTATTTCTTTGTATGTAAACATTGACAGTTCCAAGAAAGATTTGAGGAAAAATAAAATCCTATCTTAACAAGATTTGGTCAGCTTCGTTCTCTTTTCAATCAAATTTCTGATCCTACATTTATTTGTTCGTTGGTTTGTTTGTTTATTTATTTATTTTTGCAGGTATTGGCTCGATAGTGCTATATAAATTTATATAATCTAAAATATAAATTATGTAATCACTGCATGACAGCCCCAAGTCAAACCAGTGCATAAAATAAAACGCAGGGAGATGATTTGTATCAACGCTATTTGAATTTTAAAGTACGAATTTGGGCGACACGGTGGTGTAGTAGTTGGGACCGTCACGTTGCACCTCCAGGGTCCGGGTTCGATTCCCGGCAATGTTCGGTTCCCATCTCTGTGAGCATGTAGTTTGCATGTTCTCCCCGTGCTTAGTGGGTTTCCTCTGGATATTCCGGTTTCCTTCCACAGTCCAAAGAGATGTAGGTTAGGCTAATTGGTGTTCCCAAATTGCCTGTAGTTTGTGAATGAGTGTGAGTGTGTGTGTGCCCTGCGATGGATTGGCACCCTGTCCAGGGTGTACCCTGCCCTGTGCGCCAAGTCTCCTGGGAAAGGCTCCAGGTCCCCCCGCGACCCTGTATACAGGATAAAGCGGTACAGGCAATGAGTGAGTGAGTACGAATTTGAGATTGAGACCTCAGTTTAAAGTTAAGTCACCCTCTTGGTCATGGTCACGTTTTGGTCACAGATTTAGTATTTCCTGTTTATGTAGGATCTCTAGTGGAGTAATGTAAAAACTATGCAAAAGTCACAGTCCAGTACATAGCTCTGTTTTAAAGTCACAAGTTCAGTATGTTTTCGGGACAGGAAAAACAACATAACATTTCATTTTATTTATGCCGATTTTAACTTGTGAACATATGAGCTTGTACACGATGACAAACTGGCTGTAATTCCCTGAACATGTGAAGAATGTATCTAAAGCACATACCTTTCTTTGTTCTAAAAACATACCTGTGTTTGGTATCCAGGTGCACCAAGGTGCGCAACAATAGCAACAGCATTATCTATAGCAAATAGAGCAAACAATGGTTCTTGTAAATACCAGATGTTTATCTTTTTATAAAAAGATTATTTGTTTCACTATTTGTTATAGATGGCTTGGTTTTATATTTTTGCACAACTTGGCGATCCGTTCTTCCTCAACTGAGTGAATTGGGAAGCTATCCTCTGTGACGTGAAGTGCCGCCACCACAACAAACTTCACACTCCGGCTTAAAGACGTACTGTGAATACCTTTATACTGTAGTATTATCTATAGATAAATCAACTTAGACATTTTATTTGCTAAAAAGTCTTTATATAGTTTTTATAGTCTAAAACTCTGACTGTACAGTTCATTGTTTGAGAAAGACAGTATACATCACTCCTCTGACATTTTTCTAACAAAAGACAAACACGGCGAAGTTGACGATGTAATTTTGACCATCATCAGCTTGAAAGTAGCGCAAGCAAAGTGTTGGAGGGGTTCGTCAGGTTAAAAAGGCTGAGGTTTTCATTCTTATTGGTTTAAACTTTTAAAGAACTCATAGATGTATTAATTAATCTTTTCATATATATCTTTTGCATATGTATATCACTTGAATCATACCGCTGCAACATTAAGCATCACTTTATGTATGACTGATCACAGCAAAAGTCACACTTTTTTTCACACACCAGTTCTTGAACAATTTAATAACCAATAATCCATTAATGATTAATAAATATAAATTAATAACATGACACACTTTCTCTTCTCAGTTTATTTTCCCAGTCTATTATTTACATAAGACAAATTACACACACAGTTTAAACCAACACACACAAATAAGGCACAGGAGAAATACTGCTCATGTTTCTGTCTTTCATTAAAAAAGGAGGCAGCATCAAATACTGCTCATCACCTGAACTGCAAGTGCGCCCTCTGTTGGTGCACATATATGTATGTACTGTATATAGGTGTGTGTATATAATATATTACTGTAGTGTATCATATAATAATATAATATATATTACGGTGAAATGCTATGCAAAACAAAACATCAATTAAGTGAGCAACGAGTGGTCGTAAACATACTTAATTACAATGTATCATAATTCCGTGTTTTGCAACCTGAAGCTAAATTACCGAAGTATTAGGTTTATAGTAAACTACTTTCTACATAGGGGTTTGGAGCAACTTTACACTCTGACTTGGAGTCGAATTTTGATTGAGCTGGTGTAGCATTACAGAGATTTTCTAATTCTGTAAATTTAGCCTGTGACTGTAATAATGAGTTGGAGTAAGTTTGTAAAATATTAGATAAGACTCAAAAGAGTTTAGTATAAACCCTCAGGCCCTACAGTTGCACATGAACAAGCTCATCAATAAAATTGACAAGTCCTCACTTTGTCATTCGATGTATATGTGGTTTATAATTCTAGTCAGCATGGCTGGGTGACACGATGATGTGCATTACAGAATGTACAGAACGACTAGGACAGAACGGAGTATATTTTGTATCTTTTCACTGTTGTATAGGCTACGTTCATATTACAGGCCACATTGCCCGATTTATTATTTTTTTTCGTCAGATGGGATTTGTACGTCATGATGTTTAACAATCATTTTCACTTTTTCTCTGAAACGGCACACCTGTGCACATTGATACGTCTTTGCTCGCACCTTGAAAGTTTGTGTTTTAGCCGCAATTCCTAGAGGTAAAATATGGCACGAATTTTGATCTGTCTGTTCTGATTCAGGTCGTGTGACCACATATGGGATATTTATATCTGATCTAGAGCTACATAGGAAAGTGAATGAGATCTGGTCAGGAAAACACCAGATTTTGTGTCACGTACGGGTAAGAAATTATAATTGAGGCGCTTTAGGCTGGGTATGTAAACGTAATGCCATATTTAGGTTTTTAGACAGACCCATGATTTATTTTTTCTGCCTCCATATCCATAGATGCTTTTCTAATTGTTTTACATTATTAAAGCTCTTAACCTGTACACACTTTACTGTATGTACAGTAGAAGCTTTACAATTCAACAACGTAGTACATACAGTGATTACATTATCACTCAAAAGATCTGCAGCTTTCCTCTCTTTGTGTCTTTGTCAGGCGGCTGTTGAGTGATTTTAGGTTTTGCACACACAGTGTGAGTATATTAATGCGTGTTGGGGTCATGCCGGGTAGATAAAGGTCACGCCCCTGGCTTTTGTTTATGTTCAGGGTGCCTGGTTTCCATGGCGCCGTTCCTGCTCTGTCCTTCAGTGCGACCCAAACACCGGTTCTGCTGGTGTTCACTGAAATCAGGCGAGTTTACTGACCTGCTTGTGATGAGCTGCATCACAGCTGTCACTTCATATCCATTTTTCAGTTTCTACGCTCTACCTAATTTAGTTCTTTATTATACATGCTTATTACAACACATGAACAAGGTCATACACACACGCACGCACGCACGCACACACACACACATACATGTGCACGTACACAGAGCCTGTAAATTATTAATGTTTTCTCTCCCACCTCTCTTAATGATGTCTCCAGGGTAGTAGTTTGGAAATGTGTGTGTGTGTGTGTGTGTGTGTGTGTGCGCAGGTTTTACGCTCTGCTGTCTCTTGGTTTTCTCTTTGATGTCTCTCATTCTCCATGGTAGTCCTTGTTCCTCCTCTCCTACATGACAGCACTGATGCTCTCTTATCTCTCTCTGACTGCACACACCTGTCCTTCATACACCTGTCAATTAATCATTCTCTCTCTCTTTCTCTCTCTTTCTCTCTCTCTCTCTCACTCTCTCTCTCTCACTCTCACTCTCAATGAACTCTGTGAGCGTCCCTAACCCCTAACCTGCTGAACGCTGAACACAGAGCGTGCGACTATTAATCGATGTTATGTGATTGTAGTGTGTGAATGTGTGCGTGTGCATGCTTGTGTGTGTGTGTGTGCTCGTGAGTAACCGCACGTGGATCAGCGCGGGACACACAGCGGGTATTCGGTCCTCCGTCTCTCTCATGAACAGTCTCACAATTCCCCACATTACACAAACTTCAAAGACTTCCTGTGTTCCACAACATTCCCGGGGCTTTTAGCCGGCTCATGTCAGCTTTTCCCCATGCTGAGAACTTCCTCTCTCTCTTTCTCTCTCTCTCTCTCTTTTCTCTCTCGCTCCCTTTTTAAGCTTTTATTCTCTACTTCTCTCTCTCTCTCTGTGTTCTAGACATTTGTGTATTCCCTCTCTGCTCTCTCATATCCACTCTGCCTTTTTTCCTTCTCTCGCCCTCCCCCCTCTCTCTCTCTCCGATCATCAGCATCTTTTCCTCTCTCCAATCTCTCTCCTTCCTTCCCCCTTATTTTTTTTCTTCCTCCTTGCCCTCTCCCTCTGTTTGCTTTCACTCTTTTATGCTTTACTTCTCTCTCTCTCTCTCTCTCTCTTTTTCTGTATTCTAGACATTTTTGTATTCTCTCTCTGTTCTCTCATATCCACTCTGCCTTTCTCTCATCTTTCTCTCTCTCTATCTCTCTCTCTCTCTCTTTCTGTGATCTAGGGCTGAAACGATTCCTTGAGTAATTCGATTACAAAAAATGATTGAGGCAAAATCTTCTGTCTCAAAGCTTCTTATAATTAATTTTAAAAGCTGCCGTATGTTTTTGCGCTATTATTTGTTTGGCGTGATGCTTCCGGATGCAACCCGTCAGTAAACACAGACGAAGAAGAAGCGCTTACGCCACCCAAAAAAGCGGAAGGAGACGCAAACAGTTAGCTGTGTATTGATTTAAGGGAGCGTTTTGTGGCGGGCTGCAAAATGAAAGGGAGCGATAAAATTATATTAAAATTTATTTTAATGTGTGCCTTAGTCTTTTTTGATACTTAGTCATTTGAAATAACTTTTTGATTTAGTTTTTGCATCTGAGAAAAGGCTTTAAAATAAGAATGTACGTCACTGTAATGCACTTAATTCATCTCGGTCAACTTTAAGCTATTCCTTGTATTGTGAATAATGACTGTTTATTTTTGATAAAATGCTGTATGCATAAAAAAAAATAAAAGTTGATTTTTCTAAAAAGAAAACCAATTAATCTTTGTTTCTCTTATATATTTTACATTGCTGTTT
>JAOTRS010037582.1:0-10086 GCA_028565755.1 Dinotopterus cunningtoni
AAAACTAGTATAATAATAATGTATATTATATTAATTTAATATTATATATAGCAATAAATTTAGTATTCAAATATTTATATTATATTTAAAGTTTTTAATTTCCGGAATTGTTTTTTTTTTTTGCCTGACTCTGTATATATATTTTGTATTTGATTATAATAAATCAAATATTGATTTACAGTATGTGTTTTAGTCTACATTAGTCTACACACTACAAATAATTTCTGTCAGACACAACATTGAGCACTTGCTTTTTTTTTACAACCAAGATCCTCTTATAAAAATATAAAAATGTTCCAGCAAATTTTCCTTAAAAGTTTGCTTTGGTTATGTCCATGTGAAGTGTCATATAATATTATTCTGTATTTAACCAAAAAGTAATAAACTGGTTCGATTTACTTGTTTGGGTTTATTGTCATGCCCTTCTTTCTTGGGGGTTTGTGTGACTTGTCAGTACTCTACACATTAGTACATCAACTTCCAAAGTGTTGATCACTTTTAAAACAATCTTCCAAACATTCTCATGTTTTCATGTGTTCAGCGTTTTCTAACCTCCCAACACACACACACAGTGTCCAAAAACCTGATTAGCCCCGAGGCCACCGAGGTCATCAGTGTTGGGGCTTTTGTCTGAGAGGAGCAGCTGCTTGTGCATTATTAGCATTCATTAACCCCAAATGGTTTCGATCAACAGATGGATTCCGATCGCTCTAAACTCAGGGATACATTTACTTAACCTCTAAATGAAGTCTCTACTACTTTACAATCAGTAAAGCAGACCTAAACCGCCTCTGTAAACAGATGTTTGCATTTTATCTTGATGAGTCCTACAATTTTGTAAACCATCACTTTACAACTTTACAAGGTGTGTTCAAGTCAAACTGAGACTGATAATATTTCTCATAAATGAGACAACTGATGACGGTCTGACATTTGAGGTGCAATCATTTTAAAGAAGGCTATACATCCATGAATGGCTCAGAGCCCACTGCTGCCATTCCCTATCCTTCAAAATCGATGAATAACATTGCGAAAGAGATGCACCCTTTTCTGGTAACTGTACACACAATCTCTCACCAACACCACCTTGTACATTACAGGGAGTTATTGCCACATCCCCTGTACAGTCCTGACCTCACTCCAAGTCATTTCCACATGTTTGGGGCATTTAAGGAGTTCCTGGGAGGCCAGCATTCCAGATGTGAAGTAGGTAGTCTGATCATGGCTACGGTGTACTGAGAAAACTTTCTACCTTGATGGTATCCAAGCACTAGCACTAAACACTGGGATAAGAGCAATAGTGTAGCAGGAGATTATACAGAGAAATAAAGGAAGTATTTACTCTCATTACTGTGGCCTTGATATAATCAACATTGAATGCAAGCGAACTACTTGATGCGTAATGTTTTTAGTTTGATAGGTGCAACTTCACATTAAACCTAGAAAAGGAATGAACAAAGGTGTCAATAATAAACAACAACGAAAGAAGATGCGTTTGCTTTCTTAGTCCATTTTGTACCCTATTATTATTATTATTATTTACCTAGCCTTCTCCTATTCCTCACACTTGCATCTTCAAGAGAAATTAAAACTTTATTAGGAAATATGACACGTGATTAATTTTTGTTGCCATTTTGGCTATAATAGTTACAGTTACCCTACAACAAGCTGACATTTCTCTGGCTCTTCTTTAGAGGCATCCTAGGAAGGAATAAGGATTTTCTGTGGTTATGGTGTAAGAGCACTTTTTGCTTTGTCTAGCCGAACATTATCTTCACCTTTAAATCACTGTGGGTTTTTACGCTCATAGGGGTTGCATGTTAGAAGGAATGGATTGAGAATGAAAACAATGTAGGATCCCATGAAAAGGTTAAAAATAACTTGAAGGAGTGCCTAAAATGCTCTGATTGAGATCTTATTCTTGTCCACTTTTGGATGAAGTAGAGACCTACTGTATTAACTGGCAGTGCCACTCGTCATGGAGGTATTAGCCAATGGATTTATTGCTGAAAAGCTAAATAACGTGATCATGTAGTTGTTTTGACATCATGATTTGGATCAGGGCCCAACAACACTGCATGGCCATATAAAGGCACCTCTGTTTGTCTGGCATTTAAATAGAAAGTAGGTCTGGTTCAAACAGGAAAACAATAACCAGTGGGCTGCTTCAGGAAAATCAAGGGGAATTTATTTATTTATTTATTTATTTTGACTCAAAATGTGACCGTAGATGATTATGAACATACCTGCATTAGATACATAGTACTCCAAATCACAGACTTTTTGGTTTTTATAAAACATTTGAGTATAAGCAAATGTTTAATTTCATGCCAAACTACAAAAGTGAGTCAAAAATCATCTACACTCTGGCTGTAGATTTTATTATTATTATTATTATTATTATTATTATTAACTTTTTGAAAAGTAATAATTTATTATTAGACATGATAATTTCTTGACATAATCTCCTTGCTTTTCAATACACTTTGTCGATGTCAACATGTCAGTTTTCGTAATTCCTCATAAAAAAAAAATGTTTTAGGCTGAGCCACAAATGCACCACTGTCTCCATTTCTTCATCATAAGTGAATCTTCATCCTCATAGGGCGAAGTTGCTGAATGTCGACCACATGGGCAGAAGTGTGTGGCTGTGCATCATCATGCGGGATCACGACATCCTTAGATAATATTCCTCTGAGTTTAATCCTAAATTTAGGCTTCAGCTCTTTGAGAAGCATCTCACTGTTGATTGTTGAACCTTTTTTTTCTGATAATGTTCCAATACTGGCTCTTGATAATCCCAGAAAACTGTACGCATTGATAAATTTTCCAGCAGGTGGTTGACTTTTGAACTTTTTCATGGTTGGCAATAGAGGATGTTTCCATTCCATACTCTGCTGTTTACTCTCAGGCTCGTAGTGATGAATCCGTGTCTCGTCACCAGTAATGATACTCTTTAAGAAACTTTCACCTTCCGTAGGAGTATCGCTCCGAATTTTTTTTGCAGATATCCAGACGCTTCTGTTTATGCGCGAGTTGTTTCGGCACCTCAGACCACAAAAAATTAATCTAAATCACTGCACGCTGCTCTTCTTTCAAAAGTGGGGCGTCCATTTTTGGAGTTTTGCAGTTACAAAAGATAAGACTGATAAGGAGTGCAAATATTTTTTGACTCATACTTATTCTCTATTGATTCACCAGCCATATAGAGAACCCATCGTATGGGTGTTACAGTGAATTGTGCACACTATAATAAATGGAAGTGTGGTGTCAGAGACCTTTACTAGGTTTTGAAACGACACCAATATAATCCCGAGATACGAGTGTTAGTTTTGATTGGAACTGTTTAAGAACATTCCCTTAATGTCAACTTTATCGGGAACAGAGATAAATATAGTCTCAAATATTCCCTTGAGTACCAACATCCTTATGGCCAAATTGTCTTTATGGCGCCTGATGCGCGTCCGTCCTCATGAACTCCCATGCAGCACCGTTTCAACCTTTCCAAACACTCGGATCCTTTTCGAATCTGTGACTAACAGGGTTGGGGTGTGTAAAATGAGAGCTGGAGGAAGATCCCCAAGACCGCACGCCTCTTCTAATGCATTCACACTTCTGCCTGAATAATTTAGCACACATAAGAAACAGGAATCATCCATTTTTAATTGAGGTTAGAGATCTAGGTCAGGCACCCTGCTTGTTAGCCTGTACGAGTGCTGAATAATTCAGAAGTTCAGCTTCTATAGAGATAATCTTCAGGGATCCCCTGCTAAAGAATTGATTTACTTTATTTTGGGGTTGATTTAAAACTAATTAAATAAATAAAAGCCAGTATATTTTGAGTGAGTATTACATAATGTCAAATTTAATTTAACTAAAAGTTATAAGAAATGCATGAAGAACAACAACGTGCATACAGGTTCATAATCAGGAAATGCTTAAAATATTTAATGCTTCCGCCTTGCATGCATTCACACCTGATATAAAACATAAAAACATAGCATAGTTAAATTCTCTAAAATCAAATGTGGATAAAATGTGCATTATTTTTTTTTAAACACCAGCTCGGACAGTACAGTAGCTCCAGCTGTATTGAATAGCTTCATGTTAAAAGGTGCTCTCTTTCTTGTGCATTATTGTGTCTATTCTGCACAATTTTTTATGTAGCTGAATTGACATTACTCAGTCAATTCAGCGTCAGGATATGCCGGCATGAACAGGAAAACCTGGTGTCACAGGTCCGCTCCGAACAATGGAACATAGACATAACTCAACACTGAGCAGAGCAGCTCGGATTGACTGGCACACTGTGAATCCGGAGTGCCAGCCCCTGTTGTTCTTGGGCGGGTGGATAGTATTGTTTCTGCCCTTTATCATAGTTTAACCAGTGATGTGTAAATAGCTAGGAAGGGCTTTTCCATTTTCACTGTAGGCCAGATTCCTGAACCCTGCATGTCAGACTTGATGGACAGTATTGTACAAAATTCCTTCTATTGTACAAAATTCCTCCTGATTTATTTCTTCATATTTTGCTTTCAATGTTTTTTTTCCAGTGGACTATGAATCATTCAAGCATAAAAACATCCAACTTAAGACATGAACCAGTGAGTAACAGGGGCAGATGATCAGGACATGATTAGTATACTGGTGATGCTGAATGCTGATCGGTTGGAACAGACGAGAGGGGAAATGAGGTCGCTGCTGTGGTTTTTACATAAACAATCCATTTAAAAATTGTATTTTAGGCTCTTTGCAGCCTGTCACAGTAAAATATTTGTTCATGTTTCCTTAATTTAATTAACACAATTCAATTGAAAATAAGGAAATGTGAGGGGGGGCGGCTCAAGACTTTTGCACAGTATCGTATAATTTTAAAACCAGAAAATATTATTATAGTGTTGTTCTGTGTACATGAATACAAATTCATACAAAGATTCAGACACAAGTTGCGCTGGAGATTTGGTTCAAAGCTACGTCATGTGAATGGTCAAGGACACAGGACTTGAAAGATGTGCTCTTGCTTGTAGAAGATTTGAACTTTGTCTAGGTGAACATTTGGTGGTCTTGTGCTCGGTAGCTTAGCAAGAATGTTAGGAAAGGGATCCATCCATCCATCCATCCATCCATCTAGGAACCTCTGTAGTCCAACTAGGGACCGTGGAGGCCAATGAATTTATGGCCATTTGTACAACCATAGTAGAACCTCCACTTGGAAACGCTGTTTGCCTAATCTGCATGTCTTTGGACTGTGGGAGGAAACTGGAGAACCCAGAGGAAAAAAAGCATATTAAATGCAAGTCCATGGGACGAGTACGGGAAGGAACTTGTATGAGCAGAAATAATACTTAACTATAAATACTTTTTCCTCCATCATGAGACCCATTTCCAGCAACTGCACAACACAACTTCCTTTTCCCTAATGGGAACTCGCATGTCTGGCGCTATGCCGCATCGACGAATTAACATGCGCATCCGCGATGCGCGAGTTTCAGTACTGTATATTTTGCCGCATATTGTTTTTAAAAAGGTAATCTCTTTTTAATCTCTACAACCCATTTAGTCCCTGATTTAGTAATTAGAATACATCACCCATGCAGTGCAGGAAGCAGAGGTCTATGAACGGCCTGGCATTCTGTCTTGATCCTTCCCAGCAGTCTTGAGCATAATCCAGGCCTTCACCATGACCTGGGCAACCTTTCCATTCAGCTGTGTGTGATCTGCTTGATAATCCTGTTAGCGCTCTCATTCACTTGCAAGAATTTCTCTCAATTAAAAAGAGTGGATTAGAGCGCACAAACAAGGGACGCCCGGAACTGCTTTGAGTCATTGAAGAGAGCAGGGTGATGTTTAGAGAAAGCACTTAAAAACCTAACACAATGTCATTTTGTTATATGTTATTTGTACTGTAAAAGCATTATTTGTTATAAACTACAAACAGTAGTACTTTTGGCAAGAACTTTGGGTGTTCTTGGGTAAGTTCCTGGCTGATCCTTTAAAGTTCAGTCATATTGAATAGAAAGCAACTGTGAATTAAGATCTTCAGGTCTCTTTATTTGGTTCATGTTTTTGGATTTGGCTCCGTCACGTAAGGGCTTTCAGCGACGTTGACTGGTGTTGTCTTCTTTGCTGTACGCGTTTGGTTGTTATGTTAAAAGGTGAGGCCGTATTCCTTCCTCCCGTAATTCTGCCCTTATCGATGAGAAGCAGTCCCATAGAATGATGCTGCCACCACCATTCTTCACCACAACAATCATATGATAAAGTGAGTTCCCACCCTACCAGAGAATCATTTAACTTTTGTTTCTGTGTATATAACAGAGTATTTCTGAGGTGGTTGACTTTTCAGTAGGTTTTCCCTTCTGTGCTGAGGACTTCCTAAGATTTATTAATGTGGCCATTGGGGACTTGGCTACTTCCTAGGTTGACCAAAAACCTGCTAGCCAGGTTATTAGGTTTGACTGGACACTGAACTCGAGGTGTTAGTGGTTCCAAACCTCTTCTATTTCATTATAGTGGAGCTACTGATGCTGAGAATGTTTGTTGGAATTATAAATGGTTTCATCTACACTACATGGACAAAACTATTTGTCTTATCCAGTTAATTATTGAATGCAGGTGTTTCAATCAATCAGGCTTCTTATCCCCAGTGAAGGGCAATCTTAATGCTTCAGCATACCAGGACATCTTGGACAATGCTATGCTTCCAACTTTGTGACAACAGTTTGAGGAAGGCCCTTTTCTATTCCAACATGACTGTGTCCCAGTGCACAAAGAAACGACTAGAAAGGCATGGTTTGATGAGTTCGGTGTGGAAGAACTCGACTGGCCCCAACACAGAGCCCTGTGACCTCAACCCCATCGAGCACCTTTGGAATAAACTGGAACGGAGATTGCGAGCCGGGCCTTCTCGTCCAACATCAGTGCCTGACCTTATAAATGCTCTACAGAATGAATAGACACTCCAAAATCGTGTGGACAGCCTTCCAAGAAGCTGGAAGCTGCTATATCTGCAAAAGGGGGACCAACTCCATATTGAAGTATATGTATTTTTGTACAATGTCATTTGTCCATATAGTGTATATCTCAACCCAATTTGATCATAGGGGTCCTGCGAAAAGAGCCTTAGTTATCATAGCTTGTTTTTGGTCTGACATATAGCATGTCAGATTGTAGCATGTTCCATCGTTCACATACAAATGTGATTCTTCATCTCACCCACTCTCCATCAGGCACTTCTTCAAATGCTCAAATGAGACACTATAGGGCACTTAGTTTTTCTTTGGAAATCATTGAAAATCACTTTCACACTTACCTCATGCTCTGTCTGGATCCCTCACACTGTCTGAGTCTCCTCCACCCTTCAACTTCCCACACTGATAAGGGTCACGAAATGTCTAGATTTACCCAAATACACAATTGTTAGGATGGTTTTATCAGGGTTACATACTGGCCTTTCCCTTTTCAGAATTGTCCTTGACAATAATAGTCTTTAACAAATAGTTATCACACACAAAACACCAAAATTACATTAAAAAAATGGTTGTTGTACAGTGGCATGACCAATCATCACTAATCTAAAGTCTTGTACTGCTTATAGTCATCAAGGGAGTAGTTTTGAAGCGTATCCCAGTGCACTCTTCACAGTGTAACAGTTGATTTCCCTGTTCAAACACACCTGTCCCGGCTTAATAAGGGCTCAGCGTCTTAGGATCAGGTGTGTAAGAGCAAAGAAAACAAATGTACACTGTTTGGCAAAGACCACCGGATTTGACATCCATACTCGTATACTATCACAAATACACCTATGATTGTCCTAAAGGCAGTCGGGTGATATATTCCCACAGTAAAAAAACGCAGCTTGTGAATGTTTCCATCTTTGGTCAGTCTCTCTTCAAACTGTGCCGCAGCAGTACTTAAAACCTCAGCATGGAAATAACGAACAGGATACACAACCACAGCACCAGACAATAAGGGTCATTCTTTGGACTGCAGATGGGGTACCTGAAGTCCCGCCATGCAGCAGGTCAAGATCATTAAAATCATGTTACTGCTCGGCTGGAAAGCAAGGAAATTTGACTTTCAACTGGCAGGAAACCTCTACTTAAGAAACAGGATTAGGGTTGGTGATGGTGCTGCAAGTAGATGTAGATCAGGCACTGTCATCAGTTTTAAGGTGAAAAGGTTATTACAACAAGTTTATTTAAGGTACAATGGTTAGGTTACAAGTTCTCATATGATCTGTTGGTTTGTAAGTTGTTCTTCCAGCGCATCGGCTCTTTCTCTCTTTTTTTTTTATTTTTGTTGTTTTGTTTAATAGTGGTTTTAGGACCTGTTGAACACCCAGCCTCTGAGTCTCGTTAGATCGTAACAGGACACTCCATAACTGAACTAAGTAGACTTCATATTTTAACCTGATCACAAATGGCATTAGGGTCTCACCTTTGACCCCAGACTTTAGGCAGGGGTCATGATCCACCATTCGCCATTTTTAAGCAATTAAAAAAATTTCCTTGTAAATCTTCCAGGACATGAAACGAGGCTTAAACCTGTCCAAACATTAGTTCACGATTTGACTTATCTTCTGCAAGGACAACCTGAAAGTTTGCAGGTGGCTCGTTTTCCCATTTGCCCCAAACATATTTAAAATTGTATTATTTGTAAAAGACAAAAAAAAAAAAAAAAGTTCTAGATTTAATAATATTAAACCTTCTAACCAAGATCAAATTTGTGAAGTCAAATGTGTGGTGCTATTAGTAATACGTCAGCTTGATTGATTTCAGCACACCCACTCTGCTCTTAAGCTTCATCATAATTGTTATCCTGCAAACCCAGAGCAGGAAGAGAGGTCGGGGCAAATCTGGGCAACTATGTTTTCTTTCTCGCAAAAAGGTCTAAGAGATAACGCAGACGCAGACTGCTAAACTAACACACTGCTGGTTTTTTCCTATGTATATCTCAGTCTAGGTCAAAATAGCTGACCTAATCTTAGCACCAGGAAAAGGGAGAGATTTTCAGAGCTAGAAAATCTGAAGACAAATGTATTCACTCCATAATGTGTAGATGAGAAAAAGATTAGTACTGTATGTGGACAGAAAGACTGAATGGGAAGCAGCAAAAGGCTTCATTATGATGGAAGACAACGAGACTCGACTGATCAAGTACGCTATATGGACAAAAGTAAGCAACAACTATAAAGACATGGTTTGATGAGTTCGGTGTGGAAAAACTTGACTGGCCTTAACACAGAGCCCTGTGACCTCAACCCCATCCAGCACCTTTGGAATGAACTGGAACGGAGATTGCGAGCCAGACCTTCTCGTCCAACATCAGTGCCTGACCTCATAAATACTCTACAGAATGAATAGACACGAATTCCCATAGAAACACTCCAACATCTTGTGGACACCCTTCCAAAAAAAAGTGGAATACTTTTTTCCCATATAGTGTAGCTTTTCCAATGATTCTGATTAAAGCTTAATTCTTAGTTGTTCTTTTTTCTTTTTTTAACATGCAGCATCAGGAATGAAGTCACGACAACTTAAGAATTATTATTCTTTTTTAATATATTCAAAAGTATATACAATCATTTACAAAAAAGACAAGCAAAATATATTTTTTAAAAAGTTACAAACTTGGCATATAACCTAGCACATAGAACGTGACAATATTTCATGCACAATATTTGGGTCCAGGAGTGTTTTTCTGTTAGGCACACTCATGTGGAACTTCTTCTACGGTATCTGAGCGACACTGGAGACACGCGGGATTGAGTTAGCCCTTCTGTTAAAATGCCCTTTTCATTGCTGTTTATGGAGAAAAGAAGCAGAAAAAAAAACACTTCAAGCTTGGCCTCTATATTCTGAAAGGAAATCAATTCTTTCCAATCCTGGGCAGTTAAACAAATCCACAAGGAATAAAAACACTAACACTGAAAGTTGCAAACACTGCAGGGTTTTTTTTTTTTTTTAAATGACTACTTCACAGACAAAACAATTAACTAGTAGCATGTCACAGTAACAATAATAGCCTTCAAGAGAATAATGACTAACATGGAAAAAAAAAATTGCCAAACACAAAAAGTAAAAG
>JAOTRS010037590.1:0-10086 GCA_028565755.1 Dinotopterus cunningtoni
AACTACTTTCATGCTATTTAAAGAATACAAAAATTTAACCTTTTGATGAACTACATTTAAACAACAGCTGTTCCTGAAAGCATGGGTAATCACTTGCCCTTTTTAAGGGTGTGTTTTTTAAACATGTAAATATTAAATACTGTATACCCATTTTTTTTTCTATTTTTGATTTGAGCATAAAATCCCAAATCAGAAAACAATCAATTCTCCTTTATTGTTACGTTAGTTTAGGGTTACTATAAAACTAACTAAAACTAACTAAATAATTACTGCCAAAACAAATGATTTTCTCTTAATTTTTTAAAAATTACTTTTATAATAAAAACAAATGATACATGAATAGAGATGTATACTCAGGGCCTGGTTTATTAAATTCCCAATAAAGTGGGTTAATTTGCATTGGCATTTGCATTTACTGTGTCATTTCTGTAGGGACGTAAGACCATAAATAATTTTACCTAAATAAATCTTCAAAAGATTGACTTATTTCTGTTTATTTTGAAGTTCAGACTTCAAAAAGAGTCCTGGTAAAGTAGCATGTACATATTTTACACAGCCTGTAAATCTTGTTTAATGTATGATATTGAGTAAGTAATAACAAATTATTTAAGTAAGTAATAAATCATTTCATTTTATAGCAGAGACAAACTGTCATTCCCTCACTCTCTCTCTCTCTCTCTCTCTCTCCAAAACCACAGCTTCTCTGAGCTCTTGCTAAGAAGCCGGAAAGCACAAACCCATCTGTCCTAAAGATTTCCTGATGCAGATAATTTCCTTTTCAAAACCACATGGCTATTTTGAAGTACCGACAATTGAGCCTTCTTCTATAAATGTTAAATCAACTCCTTCTAACAAATAAATAAAAACTATAATTATATGTCGTTAATTTTTAAAATCAGATTATTATTGCTTTATTGATTAGATTTATTAGATGCAAATGTGATTAATGTGAAAATGTGATTAGTCGAAGTGATTTGTGTTAACCACGCCCTGACTTTTGCACTTTTTTTTTTTGCTTGAAATGCGTCAAATTACACATTAATTAAGTTCAAGTCATTCTTGAGAAAAGTGCATTTTTACATAAGAGAGAATGCAATTTTAAATATAAGGGGATTTAAGTCAAACCGGGACTTTTGATTGTACAGAATAACAGGAGAGAGTTACTGTATAAGAGTAAAAACTTGGTTTATTATCTCTATATAATCTCCTGCTACACTAATGCACTTATCTAATCCCAGTAATTCACCAGTGCTTGGACACCATCAAGGTAGAAAGTTTTCTTACTTGGCTGGGGTAATGATCAGACTGCCAGCTTCATGTCTGATACACCGGCCTCCCAGGAACTCCTTTAAAGGCCCAAACATGTGGAAAAGGATTGGAGTGAGGTCAGGACTGTACGGGGGTTGGGGCAATAACTCCTAGCTTTAGTGTTGGTGAATGACTGTGTGTACAGTTCCTACAGAATGTTTACGGGAACGACTGGAGTCAGCTCAGAGTCACCTCAGCTGGGATTATCATTTATGGATATATGGCCTTCTTTTCTTGTAGAGAGTCTCATCAGCGTAATGTGTTCGAAGTCTTCTCTAAATGTCAATCAGTTTTATGCCTTCATTTATGACGTTTCATCCTAAGTCCTAGTTTGATCTGAACGCCCTTGTATAATTTTTTATACTGTACAGTTATACCACAGTGCTAGTGATTAAGGTTTTATATGCAACTAGTGGTGCTGCAATTCACGATTATACATGAATTTGCTTTTTTTTGTACAATTGATGCTGTAGTAAAAAGCTTATATAAGGCAAGAGCTTGAGTCGACTTTTTTGGTAACTAAAAGTTTGTGTACCCCTGACCATCACTCTGTTGCTGTTATGATGCGCTTAAAGTCATATAAGTGTTGATAAGAGAAGTTTACAATGAGGATATCTTAATAAATATCTATAATATCTATAATTATAAATAAATATGACATGCTGTACTTTACCAAATAAAATGTACAAGTTTGGCAGAGTGCTCTCTCAGGCATGCAATAATCAATAATATTAGACAGTATAATAATCAGTGTTATTTTGGTAACTCTACTTTTACACTGACTTATTCCTCACTCCATTAATAAATGTGCAAAGATCAACAGTATATTTTATCTTTTTGGCTTAAAAGCTTTTCTAAACAGGGGATAAAATTAGGTCAGTCAGTGTATGACTCACACTTTTGTACATCACGTCTAAATGTCTGAGCAGCAGAATGGTTACAGTGGAAAACAGTTCACTGACTCACTACACTAAGTTTGGTCTGCACGTAAGGTCCTCTTATAAGAGGAAATAAAGTGTCAGTCATGGCTCACTTTCTGTTTAAACTGCCACAGCCGTGTCTTTGTTAATTATTAATTGCTTCCACAATGCTTTCTGTTGATCCTTTGTTGTCTGCGAGATCTGGTCTTCCCTAAACCAAATATCACTTGGAAATGGATACAGTACAATGGAGAACATCTCAGAGGAATCTGTATCTTCTCATAAAACAGAATTCGACCCATTAGCCATCTATTAATAAACAAAATTAGGTACATAGAGAAAACATCGACATTAAAACTAAACTATATAACTCATTCGTTCATTTAGTTGCAAGAGCATTAGTGAGGTCAGTCACCGATGTTGAGGTGTTAGGGAGTCTCCATTTCCCGTTCGTCTTAAAATTTTTTTGTGTGCTTGCACTGCGTACAACAGCTCGATAGGAGATAAATTTGTTAAGCTTATAATATCCCAATATATGGTCCCATTCCCTGGACACGTCTTTAGCAGTTTTCCATCCACTTATACCTTTTTTCAGGTCAAAACTGACAAACTTACAAAATAAATACCTTAAATTCAGTATATATTTTAAAACATCGTTTTGGAGCTGTAGATTTTGGAGCCAGACTGTGGGGATTTGTGTTCATTCGGTTGTAAGAGCGTTAGTGAGGTCAGTCACAGATTTTGAAATGTTAAGGAGTCTCCAGTTCCAGTTCATCCCAAAGGTGTTCAGTGAGGTCGAGTTCAGTCAGGGCTTTGTACACACCATGTCTTCATGGAGCTCACTTTGTGCACAGGGGCATCATCATTCTGGAACATGTTTGGGGTTTCCGAGTTCCAGTGAATGGAAACTGCAATGATTCAGTATCCAAAGACATTCTGTATAACTGTGTGCTTTTAACACAGGTTTTACGCTGGATGCTCTTCCTGACACATCCCTTCCATTTGATCCGGACTTGGGACCGGCATTGCATGCAGTGGCTGTGTAACATAGGGTGTGGCAACCACGTGTTCCCCAGTGTGGCACAAACCTGGATCCTCAGATCTCCAAATCAGTCTTAGCCACATGAGCCACCACTTCCCTTTTTAAATTGATGGTAATGGTTTGGGAAGTAACATATGAGTGTGATGATCAGGCATCCATTTAACCATAAAGTGTAGTAAAGTGGAAAAACATATACAAACCAAAAACAGAACAGCAAATCAGAACAGGCAACAATGAATCAGAAATCAGAACAAAAACACAGAGACACAACAACCAATCAGAACAGGCAACAGCAGGGGGAGAAAACCCTAACACCAAAAACAAGCCTTTCATCTTTTAACTTTTTATCTATTTTGATAAAAAGTTTTTCTTTTTCTATTCTATTTTTGCAAAACAAACCTGATTTTCATTTTAAAATTAACCTTGCTATTTAAAAAAATATATTTTGACTTTTCGTTCTTAAGAGTAAAAAATAAAAAAGTTAAAAATTGAGGATCTACACCCAGAGCTCCTCAGCAACAACAATATATGGACTTAAATAAGGATGATGTGGGGAAATAGCTGAAAGATACCAGTATTGATTGAAACTGTATATGGATGTCACAGTTGCTGATGGAGTGACAAACATCAATATATCTGCCACACTGAGCAGAAAAATAATCAGCCATCAGTGTACACAGGTTTCCCAAGATCGCAATCTGATAAGAAAACTACGAGCAGATGACAATCTGCTATAAATGTTAGCGGTAAGAACTGGCTTTATTACACATCTTTAATACCTAGATGCCTCACACGCACATATGACTCCACAGCGAGTGAGTGACCAAGCAAGAGTGAGAGAAACAGATTCAGGGTTGTTTTGCACGATACAACACCACTATAAAACTCTGATCAAACTAACGCATGCATTTCAAAGACTCAGTGCTTTTGTTGCTCTGTGCAGAATCTCCACTGCGTACAACAGCTTGATTTCTATTTTCCAAAGCTTGAGAAGAACGTTCAGTGATTTTGTTTTGCTAATATCTAGGCACCTTATTTGCCTGATTACACACAATATGAGCTAAATGTGGAAAAAAAAGCTAGAAATGTGAAAAAAATTATCTCAGGCATCGAACCCTGAGCCCCTGTCTAGGAGATAGGTTTGTTAAGACTTATAATGTCTCAGTGTATGTTCTCATTCATGGACACTGTTTCTAGCGGTTTTCATCCAGTTATGCCTTTGTTCTGGTCAAAACTAAAAAATATACAAAATAAATACCTTAAACTACTGCTAAAAGTGACAACAAACAAATGAATTGACAAGGTATTTAATGTGTAAATTAAAAACCAAGTAAATTTCTTTTTTGTTTTCTGTTTTTTTATTATTATTATTTTTGGGGATTTGGATGATATCTGTATTTAAAATGCATTTAATCAGAGAAAAATAAAACAAACCAAACAAAAACAGCAGTTTTATTAAAATAAATAAATAAATAAATAAATAAATGGCTGATTGCACATTATTGATAATGAAATTTTCCGATTGCCATTGTGTTTTCAGATGTGCTGTTTTGTTTTGGTTTTAATTTAGTGATTGCTGATTTGGTGTTAAGATTCTGGTTTGGTTTTTGTTAAAAAATTCCTCTAATTTTTACATTTTGATGTAAGACTGACCTCAGAAAGATGCTTTTTTTCTTTTAGATCTTTCTTTCTTTCTTTCTTTCTTTCTTTCTTTCTTTTTATAATCTGCAGCACCTGTATCCTATATTGTAAGATGATTTTGAAGATCAGGCCCTCGGGTGGAGCGTTGATGTGTTTCTAACTAGAGGAAGTGGTTAGAGCAGCTTCCTCTAACTCAGTTTTGAAAGCATCAGTAAAGTTTCCAACAGGAAGCAGGCAAAAATACTAAGCACTTCTGACTTGTTCGCATAAGAGTGTAAAATGAGAAATACAACAATGCCCTTGTTTCTTCCATAACACAGATAATATATACTGTTATTTGTTACATATTCCTTTTTATGGATTTTAAATTGTGATTATTTGCGTTGCATATTAAGGGACGGAGCTTAATCTGATGCTTAGAACAAATCTTTTGGATAAAAATGTTTATAGACTGTATGATTACAGCAGTTTGTTGCAGCATGTGTTGTGAATCATAGGAGGTCTCTAAAAAAAGCAAAAGATGTAAAACCTTTATTGTAGGGTTTTAGGTGTTTTGTTGAGGAAATCCTTAAAGTATCTATAGTAGGTAGGACCCTACAAAATATGGGTTCCCTTTTGAGAAAATATAGAAAAAAGCTAGCATTAACCATGCAATGCAACTTTAATGGTTTTTCGAAATGGAATTTCTTTAGTTGTTCTTGTGTCTATATAACCCTTTAGAAACTATTTCCAAAAAAAGAAAGTATCTCAACAAACACTTCAACAAACACCTTTTGAGATTTACAAACCAATAACCAAACCTCTTCTTTTCCCAACAAAGCAAATCCTTTACATTGAGACCGTTGTTGTTTTATATATGAATATACATATGTCTGGGCCATGTTGAGGGACCTTGCTCAAAAGCTCAAGAGTTGGTGGTGCTGGAGTTCCAACATGGGACCTTCTGAACAGCACTCCAACACCTTGACCACTTTGAGGATTTTAACCACTCAAAAACCCATCAGCAACAACCCTTCAATTTTCAGGGTTTTTGTTGTAATTTGTTGTTGGAGAAACTTAATAATTCTTCATATAATCTGAAAAGAAAGTTTCTTTTTTTGATGTAGGGTGCAAAACATCATTTCCTCCAATTTGCTTCACTGATATTTTAAACAAATTCCAGCTAGGGCGGGACTTCGGAAATGCTCAGACTGGACATGTTATGAATGACCCTAATGCTTTGCCACCCTACATTTTATCTAGATTAATAATTTGAGATGAGTGTAACATTTGAACAGCTTCGGGTGCACCACCAGATGAACTCTACCGTGCCAAAGTGCATTTTTAAAGTCAAAGTATACATCAGTACAATACACTGTGAAATGAATCAACATTGCTCCAAAGGGAATCCATGTTTTGTAGGGTTCTACCTAGATACTTTAAGAATTTCCTCAACAAAACAACCCTACATGGAGGCATGGTACTACATAAATCAACACAGAACTACGTAAGACTACATGTAACTAAAAAAAAAATACTAAGGACCCTAAATTACATAAAGTGCATTAGTGTAATCTATTAAAACACAAGACAATGTGAAAGATGATGGTCTGAGTTAACAACAGTGCAGCGCCGACCAGTACAAAAATCTGATGTGGGTAAAACAAGATAATGCAACATTGGTCATAAATGTGATAAACGTGAACCTGACTTGCTAATGGAGATCTTTAAAGTACTTTAATGGATTTGGTGTCCAGTTTAGTGTGAGTTTTTGTGTGTGTGCATGTGTCCGTGTGTGCGTGTCTCAGTCCAGTCCCTGGATGTTGAGCAGTCTGATGGCTTGTGCTAAGTCCAGTTCATTTGACTGGTGTGATCACTCTACACTGTGCTCAGATATGGTTCAGTGAACAGTTGAACTCAGGTATCAGGCACAGTTTACTTCTATTCAGCATTGAGTAATAGCTAACTGTATTTGAGCATGAAACTTGGAACTTGAACACTATCACACCAATTACACAACTGTCCTTTTTTATAAAAAAAGAAAGAAAAAAAAAACAGAGCAGAACTATTACGACTTAGATTAATCAAATTGTTTTTTAAAAAGCCTTGCATACATTTTATGTTTAAAGCATATGATCAAATTAATCAGTGTAACAAATAACATTTAAGGATCATGTCAACCCCCTTTTTGAGTTTACAGTTGGCAGTATGGTTATCTTGCCCCTTTTTTATGCAGAAACTCTTTTGACTTTCACTTTACTGCTTTATTTTTAAGCTAGATGTTTTTAATTTATTTGCATACAAAGTTTCAGCACCAGCTACTGTACATTTTCCTTTTATATAAACTATTTTTAGTACTTCTTCCACTTCTGGTTATGACTCCAAGAAGCGCCTCTGGTGGTCCATTCCGGCATAGATTCAGAATCATGTCACCTGCTGAAGCGCTGTGGTTTGAGCTCGCAGCTATTGCGGTAGGTGTCGAGCAGATGGACAGAGGTTGTGTGGATGATCGCTCATTTCGAAAGTGAGCTGATACAGCTGATGTGTTTAGATACCCTCACACCACACCCCTAAGCGGGCCCAGCATGCACACACACACACAAACTCTGCCATAGACACAGGAAATGAAGCAATCTGACTGCAAGTAAATGCACCAAACGGTCTGATCTACAGCACACGGCACAGAGTGAACCGAGGCACAGCCTACAGTACAGCAGGCTGTAGGTTATGTAGAACTCTAAATCAAAGAAAGCGTTTCTCTTTTAGAAGAAGTTCTTAAGAAAAGCAATAAATATCCGAAAACTTATTTAAGCACTATTTCTATGAGCTGAAATCTTTACTGTGTGCTTTTTGCTAGGAAAAATGCTTAGAGGGTCTACAGTACGTAGAGACTTATTAGAAAGGTTCTACAGAGAGAAAACTATTCAGAGAAGGCTTTTTGTTCCTAACCAGTAGTTGATGTTGTTGAGGGAACCCCTAAATGGTGTACTTAAAATCTTCCAACAATGGGTTCCCTTTTTTATAAAAGAGTCCTAAAAGCACTAGAACCATTATAACCCAAACGACCCTTCAGGAACTCTTTATAAAAGGTAAAACCTTTACTCTATGTTTGTTGCTATTGCAGGAAACTCTTAAATAGGTCAACAGAGAACTTAGAACATAGAAGGTTCTTTAAAGACTTAACAATTAACCCTCCAATTAACTGTCTAGAAACTTTTGTAAAAGGAAATCCTTTGTTGTAGGTTTCTTCAAGGGTTTACCCAGCAGCAATAACAACACTACCACAAAGAGTTTCCCTTTTACAAAAAAAGTGTTTTAGTGCCATTAACCGCTCAAAGAACCCTTTAGAGATTGGGCACCTTCATCTCCTGTCTAACTTAACAATAAATTTGCCCCAGAGTTATGACGTTTCAGAAACAGTGTGTTTCCTTATAGCTCCATGTGCTTGTTAATAAATGCTGATTCAGTGCAAATTACCAAGCATGCCTCATTTACATCTAGCCGTGCCCACAAAACAGAGCTAAAAAACAACCGCAGACGCATTCTACTGCTTCCTTCTTTTGCAGGGTGCCATAACTTTTCTCCTACTTAGTCCTACTTATGTCTAGCCTTATTCGTCACAATTTATGGATTTGTTTTTGGAATTTGTCATATAATTGTTACTGAATGCTGAAAACACACTGCTGTAGGGGTTAAGAACTAGAACCAGGACTAGGACATGCTAGTTAATGTTCTGTCGCAAATATTTTACTGTACATATGGGCGTGAAATATTGTAGATGACTCTGAGTCACTGCTGAGTTCTCTTCACTGCAGCAGTACAGTAATTACTTTAGCCACAATTGCTTAAACAATAACTTTTCATCAGAATAAATCTGTTTCCAGATGGCAGACAGGGTTCTGCTTCATACTCCAAGGCCATTCTAAACAGTTTAACCATCTTGTCTTGAGCTAAAGTATGGCACATGTATGTTTATCATACCAACATACTAACACGCAGCCGTTGTGGTCTTACACTGGTGTGAACTTTGGACTAAAGCCTGCCTGGGTGTGGTGGCAACTGAGAAGTGTTTGTTATTCCTGCTTAATGATAATGATTAGTTTGATGATTGGCTGAGGGTGAACTGGCAAGCAACAGTTTCTTTTCTCTCTTTTATTTAAAAAAAAAAGAGAAAGAAATCCTTTTTATCTGGAATAGCGTATTCAACATCATTTGTGTTTATTATTGCTTCTTACTCATAGTCCTGCCATGATACACTCATATCTGTTCACCATGATTATTGTCAGAATCTGTGCGCTGCTGTCTTATACAGCAGGTCCCAGGTCAGTTTATTACAGTGACAACCCTATATACACTGCACAACTATATTTACAGAACAGATCCCAAATCAGTTATTACAATAACAACCCCATAAGCTTTAGTTATATATGCACAGAACAGATCCCAGGTCAGTTATTATATTAACAATGTAGCAGACAACTTTATCCAGATCTGCTGTGAATTTTACATAAATAATATCCATAAATAACATATATTACACTTATAAACACTGTACAATTAACATTTAAATTTACAGCATTTGGCAGATGACATAAGTCAATAAATATATTCTTGCAGGGGTTCACTATGTTACCAACTAGAAGTACCAACACTGTTTGTTTATTTATTTATTTCATCATTCGTTATGGGTATTAACCCAAAATACCTAAAAAAAAAAAAAAAGATAGGTCTTTAGACGTCATGCAAAGAATGCCAGTGACACGGCTATACGGACATCTAGAGGAAGTTTATTTCACCACCTAGGTGCTGGGACAGAACACAGTCTATATGCGTATATATATACACACAAAACAGATCCTAGGTCAGTTATACAATAACAAACTCTATATACTGTAAACAGAGCAGATCTCAGATCAGTTGTTACAATAACAACCCTATATACACTTAACACTTACGTACATGGAGCAGATCTGAGACTAATTATTACTACAGCAGCCCTGCATACACTGTCAGTTACACACAGAACAGATTCCAGATCAATTATAACAGAAACCACCCTGCGCAACTGTAGATATAGAGCAGATCTGGCTATATTGCAATAACAACCCTATGTACACTGCACACATTAAAGTGTCTGCTTCTGTGTGTGTGTGTGTGTGTGTGTGTGTGTGTTTGTGTTTATGTCTGTGTACTGTA
>JAOTRS010037600.1:0-10085 GCA_028565755.1 Dinotopterus cunningtoni
TCGTGCATGGTCCTGTCATGGTCCTGTCATGGACCTGTCATGCTCCAGGCGGCTGTTTGACGTGGCTCCCACTGTACAGTGGAACCTCTGATTGTGAGTAAATTGGTTTGCAAATGTTTTGCAAGACGAGCAAAATGTATAATAAATTTAAAGTTGATAAACGAGTGTCTGCCAATCATCACATGATTACAATTGAGCCACAGATTTTTCTCTCTCGCGCTTGTGTTGTGAGATGTTTTTTTCCGTTTATACAAAATGACCCCCCAATCGACTTTCCACTTTTGCTTTTTTCCCCCGTTTTTGCACTTTTTGGAGAGCGTGTTTCTTTGTCTAAGAACAACAAGCGGACAATCTTCAAACAATTAAAACTCTGACACAGAGGTACGTTATCATGTCTACCATTCAGCTTGTTCAGTGCCTAGACATTCTTTGTGTAGACATTCTTTGTTTAGACATTCTTCCTCCGTCATTAGCGATAACTTTATTTGTAATAGGTGTGTGTTGGTGAGTGTGACAGGTGGAGGAAATGATCCTATAACAAGGGTTAAAAAGCAAAGAAAAGTACCCCCCCCCCACACTCCTCATTTTATTTCCTTATTTTTTTCTTTTATTTTATTCTTGTTAGAACTCTTATGAGTACCACCACGTATAATGTGTCCTCATTGAAACAGTAATTATCTTTGACATATTAAAATGCACTCGAGCAACGCAATAACGTGTCTGTCTCCTTATCATGCACAGAGTTCTGTGCGTGATTTGGTTTGTGCCGGTCCAGATTCCCCTAGGTCTGACGCCGGTAACAATTGGGGGTTCGTCCGGGATTCTGCATCGTCGAGTGGGAGAGCTGTCACGACAAGTGAAGGTTGGCGATCAAGTCTCAAGGAAGGCTGCTGTGCCCAGCATCATCCAGAGTGCGAATGTCACGATGGCTACTGTAACCCCACAACAGATGTTGATTTTCCAGATTCACAAAAAGCTTCCTGTTCTGAGTACCAGCCAACTCCAGCTGGTTGCCAGGGCTGTTGAAGATGGCAGCTGTTACAGGAACTGACATCAACCGATTCCAGAGCTGGTGAGGTCTATGTTTCTGCAACTCCCATAGGCAGTGCACCTACCCATACACACGAACATCTTCCTGTTTCGTCAGAGGACACACACACACACACATTCAGTGGACAAACACAAACATGCACAACTGTCGCAGTCAGACTGTTCTGCACATCAGTCCCTCAATTGTGACTTGCCCACTCCGACGTCACCTATGGACAGAGTTTGTTACACACCACTCATCACTAGGGTGACATGGGTAAACCATGACACCCACCAGGATAGGAGAAGTCTATTTTCAAGTGTCACTGATAAGGTTATAAGACTTTGCCTCCTCATCGGGAATGTAAATTCCACGGGGGTCAAATATCTGATACTGGGTCAGACATTTCTTTCAGTGGTCTCTGTTAGCAGATTGATGCTGCTCTACAGGAGGGATTAGAGCAGTGCTCAAGATAACTAAATCAGGTACCTTCAGAGAAATGCTCACTAACCATGAGGGTTTAACAGTAAATGGGTTGAAAAGACTTATCCGTGCGCATGTGAGAGATAAAGGTGTAGCTGAGCTCTTTCATGAGCTCAGTAATGCTAAACAACATGACAAAGAGGGTCCACACCAGTTTCTCTATAGACTTATAGGATTAAAACAGGGAGTTCTTTTTAAGTCACAGCAGCCAGGTGTAGAGTTTAACTATGATAAGTGACTGGTTCAAGATACTTTTCTGCACACTTTGTATCAAGGACTAAATGACTAGAACAGTTATGTTGAGCAGGACATCAAACCTGTCCTTGCTTACACACAGGTTAGTGATGACTCGCTTTTGGAGCAGCTGACTAAGTCAACCATGGAGGAAGAAGGGGGGAGGTTAAAGCGCCTCGGTGCCAAGTCCAGGTCAGTGATGGCGAGTGTAGCTCAATCTGACATTACTGTACCAACTGATGTGACAAAACAGACCCAAATTGATGCCGAGTTGCAGTCTGTTCCCATTGCTTTGTGTGTAGTCAGACAGGGCATAGAGCCATTGGACGTTTGCAGCGACGGAAGCCGTTAAACAGGAAGAGGTCACTGGAGAAGGGCAGCCAGTGACCGTGAACAGTTCTAAGCCCACGGATTCAGCTATGTTGTCAGCTGCCCCATGCCATTCAGACCCAAAGAAACATGTGGCCCAGCTCATTGGAAATCGTTGCACTATTTCCTATAATATCAATGGTGTGCCAATAGAAATGTTATTAGATTCAGGAGCCTAAGTGACGATGGTCAGCAGAACTTGGGCAGATGGGGCATCATCCCACGTCAAAATCTAGCCCCTTCATTCACTTCTTAACAGCCAGTCGATTAAAATCTCAGCAGCCAATGGCACTGAAATACCGCTTGAGGGATGAGCGGAAGTTGACCTACAGATTCCTAGCAGGCACCAAGGGTCTGTAACAATCAGAGTACCCCTCTTAGTTAGACAGAACTGCCAGTACCCCTTGTTAGGTGGCAACGTCTTAGCTGAAATTATTAAAGAACATGTTAACACTGTGGTTGTGACTACTATTCTGAAAGATTCTTTGCGTATTCCAGAGAGCACCGTTGAGACACTCATCTCTCTCCTCCAGGTAATAACTACCAGTGAGCTAGCACCATGTGTTGTACGCATCAGTAAAAAAGGTGTTACCATCCCTCTGGTAAAGTCTATGAGGTCCGGTGTCGAGTTAAGGGGATACCAGGGGACTGCACCATGCTGTTTCAACCCCTCACTGAGAATACTTGTCCAGTGGGTTTAGATCATTAAAATGCATTAAAATTCCCATTCAGACCTCAACCCGGCACACCATTTACCTGAGTCAAAGAACAGTTCTGGGTACGCTGGAAGAAATTGCTGATGTGAAGCCGGTCCTGAATCCCAAGCACATGCCTAGTGAGTCCGTTCAGACCTGTGCAGCCCGATTAAAGACAGATTACCTGAGCTATCACCACAAAGGGCTTGATAGATAGGCGGTGTCCAGGGCCAGAGACAAATGGCACCCTCCAGTGGATGTATCACATCTAGTGGCGGAGGAGCAAAGAATCGTCAGACAAATGCTATATGAAGAGTCTGCAGGCTTTGCCAAAGACGAGGCAGATATTGGGTGGATCCCAGGGTTACAACTGAGGATCAATCTTAGGGATGACACCCCAGTACAAAAGTCAAACAACGCCATTCCAAAACCCTTATATCGGGAAGTCAAAGATTATGTCCAGAATTCACTTGACCGTGGCTGGATCCGAAAATCAACATCAGCTTATTCTTTTCCAGTCGTGTGCGTGAGAAAGAAGGACCAGAGTTTACGTCTCTGTGTTGATTTCCGGGGGCTGAAAAATAAAACTATTCCCGACCGTCACCCACTGCCACACATCCAAGACCTATTGGATAATTTAGGAGGCCACTCCTGGTTCTCAATACTTGACCAAGGTAGTGCGTACCATCAGCGTTTTTCTCGAGGAAGGTTGCTGTCACATGACCGCTTTCAGCACACCTTGGGGGTTCTATGAATGGGTACGTCTCCCTTTTGGCCTTACCAACGCTCCTGCAGCATTCCAGCGCTGCATGGAAGGTGTACTAGTCAATCTGAGAGATAAATGTTGTTTCCATTATCTGGATGACGTACTCTGTTTTTCTAAGACCTTCCAGGACCATGTTGAGGACATGAGAAAAGTGCTGTGTTGTCTTCAGGAGTGTGGTGTAAAACTGCGACCAACCAAGTGTGAACTTTTTAAACATCAAGTGCAGTATTTGGGAAGGTTGGTGACCAGTGAAGGTGTCCAGGTGGATCCTAAGGATCTGGAGGCAGTGTTAAAACTGAAGGAGAAGAAACCAAAGAACGCTAGGGAGGTTCGAGCTTTGCTGCGGTTCTTGGGTTATTATCGATCCTTTATCCAAGATTTCTCCAGGATAGCACAGCCTTTGTTTAAGCTCCAAGAATATCCTGATGGGTCTCACCAAGGTCCTGGACTTGTAAAACCTACCCAAAGGGGAAAGCGTGGTGACCATCTACTATCTAAAACACTTATTTGTTGGTCCTCTGAGCATAGTGCTGTGGTGTCTCGCTTGGTAGACATGTTGGTTCGCCCCCCCCCCATCTTAGCCTACCCCAACTTTGACTTACCATTTGTCCTACACACCGATGCGTCCAGCGAAGAGTTGGGGGCTGTGTCATATCAGGAACAGAGAGGTAAATTACGGGTTATCGCATACGGATCAAGAACACTTATACCCGCTAAAAAGAATTACCAGCTCCATTCTAGTAAGCTGGAGTTCCTTGCCCTGAAGTGGGCCGTGTATGATAAATTTCGGGATTATCTGTACTACGCCCCCACCTTCACCGTATATACAGATAATTATCCCCTTACTTACGTCCTTGGTACCGCCAAGCTTAGTGCTGTGGGACACCGATGGGTTGGTGAATTAGCTGATTTCCATTTCACCATTAAATACAGGCCAGGCAAGGCTAACATTGACGCGGACACCCTGTCCGATTTCCAGTCCGACTCACCAACCACCTGGGAGAGTACACTGAGACACTGCCACCTGAGGTGGTATCTACCATCTGGCAGGGGAATAAGGCTGAGAGGGAAGAAGAGGTGTCACAGGCGGTGGCTCTCCACTTTCGGGTAGAGGAGGATCTTTCTGCAGCGTGCATACCGGTGTTTACTCCTGAGGATATCAGAGATTCTCAAAATAGGGATGAGACCATCTGTGAAGTTTGTTTGATTGAGAAAGAGTGGATGGAATCCCAAGGACAAGGGTCAGAGTTTAGTTTCCAGTGGAGCACAGCGGCTAATACGGGAGTGGAACAGACTGAAGATGAGAGAGGGGATCTTGTACAGGGAGTCGGGACCAAATCAACAACTGGTCCTTCCGACATCGCTTACATCAATGGTGCTAAATCATCTCCCTGCCAATATGGGACATGTCGGAGCTGATAGTTATCCATCTCGCCCGACAAAGATTCTATTGGCCTTATATGCAGCGGGAAATCAAGGACTATGTTATTCGCCAGTGTCCTTGCATTAAGCAAAACCGACCAGCGGTCCCTGAAAAAGCACCAATGGGGTCCATTGTCACTACCGCACCTTTTAAATTATTCTCCATTGATTACTTACACCTTGAGCATAGTAAGGGTGGCTACGAGTATATACTTGTGCTTGTAGATCACTTTACTTGGTTCGCACAAGCTTACCCCACACAAAATAAGTGTCGTAAGACAGCTGCCAAATGGATTTTCTCTGATTTTATTCCTCACTTTGGATATCCAGAAAAGCTCCATCATGATCAGGGCCGGGAGTTTAAGAACACCTTGTTTCAAAGATTACAGCAGCTGGCGGGGATCTCTCACTATTGTACCACTCCCTACCACCCACAGGGGAACTCAGATCAGCAGGTGCGGACACAGCAACAGTATGCACAGACCTGGGCTTTACAAATGCAGGAAGCATACCGGATAGCCGCAGAGAACAGTAAGAGATCCTCTGAGAAAGGGAAAAGGTACTATGACCAACATGTTAGAGGAGCTGTACTACAACCTGGAGATCGTGTGTTGGTCAGGAACCTGTCTGAGAGAGGGGGTCCAGGAAAACTCAGGCAGTACCTGGAACAACAGATCCACTGGATCATAGAAAGGATAAAGGAAAGTCCAGTGTATCGGATTCAGGCGGAAACAGGTGATAGAACTTTTCGAGTGTTACACCGCAACCTGCTTCTCCCAGTTAGTGACCTGCTAGTCACTTTTGAGGAAAATGATAGGGGTGTTGGAAAGAAATCACCCAGATGGAAATGCCACATGCAATGTAGAGAAACAGCTGGATCAGATGCCAGTATTTCGGATGATGAAGACCATTCCTACCAACTTAGACCCCTGCCTGTGTACGAAAGAAGGACTGTCAGACATCACCTACCAGATCCGGAACATCATCAACAGCAGTAGCTCCTGAGTATCAGCCGTTAAGTCAAACTTCCGAACATGAGGATAAAAGTACCGGAGGACAAGTTGATCAGATGGATTCGCTTGTAACATCAGAAATAATACCCATAACAACTAATGCTACACCACTACCATTGGTGAGGAGACAGGAGGTGCACAGTGATGGAGAGGAATCTTTGACCCGCCTGAAACCGATGCCACAACGTTTCCAGCATCAGTGAGGAAAATGGAACCACAACTGAGAAGATCCACTCGGCAAGTCAAACCCAGAAATCTTCTGATGTATGACCAGCCAGGAACACCTTATTACCAGCCTTGGAGATTAGGAGCAAATACTATGTGCTGTGCCCTTTACCCAATGCCTGTTCTACCAGTATCACCAGAAGTGAGCTATTACACCCAGCCAGTGGCATGGGTTTATTGAAGGATTACTGTAAATAAAATTAAGTCAGATATCGACATCGTAGACTGATTTGATTGATGCTGATTAACGACTGTATGTTGATAGATATGTGGGAAGGGTAGATACTAACTTGATAAACAGTTCAGACTACTGACTGTTCTCATTCTGTTTACTCTACAGTATTATAGTTAATGTAGTTTTGGATGCCAGGGGACATCCCTTTATAAAGCAGGGAAGAATGTGACAGGTGGAGGAAATGATCCTATAACAAGGGTTAAAAAGCAAAGAAAAGTACCCCCCCCACACACACACACTCCTTATTTTATTTCCTTATTTTTTTCTTTTCTTTTATTCTTGTTAGAACTCTTATGAGTAAACGACATCATTTATGTATTTCCACTCTACACCTGCAGAGGGCAGTGTGACGCTTTAGGAGTTTACCTAGGAGACCTGCAGCTCGAGTTTCGGGTCATATTAAACTGCACTCAAGCAACGCAATAACGTCTGTCTCCTTATCATACACAGGTATGGATAAAAACTCTTAAGTGGTTTGTGTGAAATATTTATCATCTTTACTTGGAGGAAATGTTTGGAGAAGATGTTGGAAGGTGTTAGATAAAATTATTTGATTTTGGTTGAAGTATATGGGAAATGCTATATCCACTCGTGGTTAGCAAAACTTAGCCAAATGCTACAAATTAGCTAATGACTAACTGAAGTTGTGTGAAAGGAGCATGTATAGACGGATGCATTTAGAAATCTGTATTAAACTGTATTCTAAACATATTCATGTTTATTAAGTGTTTTAGTTGCAAGGTTTTATGTTTGTTATAAATGTCAGTCAGATTAAGTTAATATGGTGTGTATTTTTGGCAGTGATACTATTCTGAAATGCTTATGTAAACATTTTATGTTTAATGTATCAATGCTAGGTTGATTGTTCCAAACATTGTCCATAAGCTTAAGATTATTTCATTTAAAGGATATCCATTTAACTCTACATTGTATGTACTGTATTCCTCAAATATATATTAACAAGTATATTGTTATATTAACAAGTGTTAATGTAAAGGTGAATGTGATGTAATATGGGAATAGGGTGCAAGAGACTGTTACATTGATTTAACCATAGTGATTGGCATCATTCTTGCATTTATACCAGTTGTTATACAAACAGTTAAGAAATGTATTATTTGAATTCAGTGTTATTGAGATAATTTTGGTTTTATTCTAGACCACCACGTATAATGTGTTCTCATTGAAACAGTAATTATCTTTGTCATATTAAACTGCATTTGAGCAAGGCAATAACGTGTCTGTCTCCTTATCATACACAGCGTTCTGTGTGTGATTTGGTTTGTCCAGATTCCCCTAGGTCTGAGGCCGGTAACATGAGCACTCTGACTTAGAAGATATTAGGAATAGGGGAGCACATCCAGACTTTAGAGAGGGTTAGAGAGCGTCAGAGCAGCGTTATTCCCGTAGGCAGCCCCCGACTCCGGCATTAGAGCCCTCACAGTGGGGCGAGTGGGTGACGACTTGTGGCATACTCGTTCAGCCAAAGCTAAGGCTAAAGCTAGCCCACCAGAGCACACTTCCTCTGCGCTTCACATGTCTAACAGGTTTGCTCTCCTCAGTGATGCTAGCTCTATCTGTCATTTTATCACCAACTTTTTGACAGATGCTGAGAAACCTGAAAGAGCTCTGGTTATAGGAGACTCTATACTGAGGCACGTGAAATTAGCTAGGCCTTTAGGGGCGGCAGTGGTTAAGTGTATCCCGGGAGCCAGAGCACCGGACATAGCATGTAACCTTAGGGCTCTAGGAGAGCATAGGTTCTCTAAGATGGTGGTACATGCTGGAGCTAACAATATACACCTTCGTCAGTCAGAGATTAGTAAGAGTAACTTTACAGAGGTGTTTAAATTAACGAAGGCAATGTCAATGTGGCCTTTATAGATAATTGGAGTACCTCTGAGGGCAAAGCTGGCCTGTTAGGGCAGGACGGTCCCATATCCCCCCGCCCCCCCCCCCATCCCCGGGAGGGTGCTGCTCGCATTTCTTGTAGTATAGCTCATAGTCTCAGAAGAGGCCTAATTAATCTGTGACTACCCAGATCCCAGGCCAGGGAGCAGACAAACAGGCTAAACCAACTGTCTGCTAGCTGCATAGAGTTGTCACTTAGGGTTCACTATATTTAGACTGTGTCTCTTCCCTGAACTAAAAAATTTTTTAGAAAGACCCAGAGAGTTTGTTTTAGTAATTTACTATAGAGACAAAAATTCTAAGCACACTGAATACACAGGCAGCACCTCTAATCTGAAGCTAGGACTGTTAAATATTAGATCTCTCACAAATCAGGCAGTTATTGTTAATGAAACTATCACAGTTAAGGACTTTGATATATTATGTTTAACAGAAGCCTGGATTAAAGAGAACGAGTATGTAGCTCTAAATAAAGCTAGTCCTCCTGAATACAGCTACATACACCAGCCTCGACTTACTGGTAGAGGAGAAGGCATCGCAGCTATTTACAATGATAATCTGACTATCGTACAAAAACACTGACTCAAATTTAATGCATTTGAAGTTCTCTTTAGTAACATAAAAAGTGTAACTACAAATATTGTCAGCTCAGTCGATCCCAATAATTTCTCTGTGAATTTGCAGATTTCCTCCAAACCTAGTCGTTTCTGTAGACAAAGCGTTAATTGCTGGAGATTTTAATATTCATTTTGAGAATCCAGAATGCCCTCTGAGAACAGCATTTATGTCCATACTGGACTCAGTAGGAGTAAATCAGTGTGTAGTAGGACCCACTCATAAAGCAGGTTACACTTTAGATTTAATATTATCCTTTGGATTAAGTATAAGAAATATAATCACAATTCCACAGTCTGAAGCTATCTCAGATCACTGTCTTGTCTTGATAAAAGTGTGTCATAGTGATAATGTATGAACAGTGTTTGAACAATGTACATTCACATCAAATACCACACAGAGCTTCATCAATAACAAGTGGAGTTATCAACTTTGACTGAATCACCATCTGACTCCACAGAACTTGATCAGGCGACCTTAGATAATGTAGCTCTAGTTAAAAGAAAATAATCAGAGATAAGAAACTCGCTCCCTGGTATAATGACCATACTTGCACTTTAAAACAGACCCCTTGAAAATTAAAACAGAAATGGCATCAAACTAAATTGTTAGTATTCCAAATAGCATGGAAGGAGAGCATCCTGAACTATAAAACAAGCTCTCAGTCCTGCTAGATGTTTTTCTCACTCTTTTAGAAGTTAACAAGAATAATCCTAGATTTTTGTTATAGATATGCTTATCTGAAGGACATTACTGGACCCTTACTGGACCCCCTGCAGTTTGCTTATAAAGCAAACAGGTCTGTGGACGATGCAGTCAACTTCTGGACAAACCAGGGGCTTATGCAAGGGTCTTGTTTATAGATTTTTCATCAGCATTTAATACAATCATCCCAGCACTGCTTCAGACCAAACTAACCTAGCCCTCTGTTCCTAGCTCTATCTGTCATTGGATCATCCTAGCAGAGCTGGAGCAGCGGTCCTCTCTGACAACATCTCCAGGACACTACAAACCATCTGACTGGCGGTAAGTCATACCTTAGATTCTTTAGATATTAGCCACAATACAACTCACCATACTAATAGAC
>JAOTRS010037624.1:0-10084 GCA_028565755.1 Dinotopterus cunningtoni
TTCTTCTCTTTTATGTAAAGCACTTTGAATTACCATTGTGTATAAAATGTGCTATACAAATAAACTTGCCTTGCCTTTTGTCTGACAGCTTTTATACTCCTATGATATGTATATACAGCACATACATAAATACATACAGTACATACACAAAAAAATAGAGCACTGCAAAATAATCTGTTTTTTTTTTTCTTCTTACAGGTGCATGTGTTGGTGAGTTTTGTTTAATTTTTTTTTGTGAACTACTGACATTTCTCCTTATTTTAAAATAACTATTGACTATTGTTATTTAGAGAGTGTATATTTAAATGAAATGACAAAACCACAACACATCAAAATAACCCAAGATCATTTAGTATTTGCAGAGCTTTAATAACTCAAATAAAACAAAATAACATTAAGAAATCAGTATTTGTTGGCTCGGTCTCCACCAGTCTTTCACGTTACTCACTCTTTTTGCAAACAAAAGCAGCTCAGCTCAGCTTTGCTTGATGGTTTGTGAACATCTATCTTCCTCTTAATGACATTCTAGAAGTATACACTGTATATACCATATGTATAATACTACCATACTGTTCTGTCTTACAGACTGAGTGAGAGCAGGAAAAAAAAAAAATGCTTGAGAGATAGTGTTATGTAATACGCTTGTGTTTCATACACACACACACTAGCAGTGGATGTGTTATTATTTTGGAAACAGCTTGCTTCAAATTAGAGTAGGAGTCAGACTCATGCTTCTCTGCATTATGGATTAATTTTAAAAACCTGACACCTCATCTTGGGGGCTTAAAATTTAGTGTCTTTTTTCGTGACATGTTTTTGTGCAGCTCTGTAAACTCCTAGCCTGACTGTCTAGCAGATGAAATAGTGACCCAAAGGAGTGTTACCTTGTCAGTGTGCCGAAACAGAGAGAGAGCGAGAGAGAGAGAGACAGGAAGTTCAGTTTCCTACCCCAGGTGTGACACGCTGGCTGCTGTTCATTGTCTGTGACTGTATCTTGGTGCAGCTGCATTGCTGCATGATTTATCATCAGAAGAAATGCTGTCAAAGCCCAAAATGTAACCAGAAATTCATTGAATACAACATTGATTTCGGAATGTGCGCAGTACACACAATGCACCTGAAATGAATTTTAAGTGATTTACTTACTACCACGTTTAATTTATTTTTCCTAAGAAAGAAAGAAAGAAATTTAATTTGTCCTCTAGGACAAACGCTGGTACTGTAACTAGCGAGCGACACTTAGGTCCTTTTCTCACCGTCATTATAACATGAAAACCAAATCAATTTCCCTGTCTGCCACACAATACTTTCATGCAAGTACCTAAAAAGGGTTGTTTCCCTTTCTTTCATCAGGAGTTGCGCTCAATTTATTATTATTTTTTTAAAATGCAGCTCATCACAGGATGCTCGGGACTAGTAATTGCTTCCCCGCAGATTGCTGGCTCATTGAGAAAGTAGGCTAATTGTGTAGGATGGGACTATTTGGTGACCTTGATAAGGTGCAGTTACTGCAAACTCTTTTTTTCCCCCCTTTTTTTCCAGCATGTGACAGGGCTAAATATGAAATATGTATTATGCGCAAGGGCATATTGAAGAGTTCTGTCCATTGCATGATACCAAATGTTACAGTACTGTAGATGATTCTGAATAAATTCAATGACCTGCTGGAAGGCTGGCCCGACCACATGTGGACATGCTGACGGGCAGGCGGCGAGCTCTTAGTGCGTCTTCAGTCCACCACTTGACATTTTTCTTATTTACTTCTGCTGTGCCATCTGGCCTGTTTTGCTTCTTGCCCATGGAAGAGGATTAGTCACACTTTCCCTTCACACCCATGGCAACGATTTTACTCTGGATTAGGAAGGAAAAAAAAGTGAGAATAGAGAACGCTGTGGTTAGAAATGATCAGAGGGAAGAATTTCAGGCTGGAGATTTCAAAATAATCTATTTTTTTTTTATAATATTTTCAAAGATAAATGTTGGTAAATACTAAGCATGTAGTTGTAGCATCCTTGTACTGTATGTCAGAAATACTTTAATTACCCACCTTACAGCAGAAGGATTCCTTTTTTGCTTTCAGTTTTTCTTATTAAAAACAACAATCTCAGCGTAATATTATATAATGAATAAATCATGAAGTGCCCTGACCTCAAAGTTGATTATTTCCCAATAATAGCATATTTCATAGTGTTTTGTTTTCATTACATAACAGCAAATTGGCAAGTTATGTTGAACCTCTCAAGACCCAAACTTTAATTTCACATGAATTTTTTTATTTTTCCTATAAATGTGGGATTAGTAGCACCTACTGTAATAAGTATAAAATCGAAGCATTGTCTTTGAACAGGAAACCGAGTTTGACACCCTCTTGTGTTTTTACTAATTAGCGCTTTTTCTACCACTAGATGTAGTGTACCCTTAGATGTAGATGTTATAAAGTGTCTACTAATAAAGACAACAGGTCCAAGTTAGATGGAATGAAATATATGATGCTGAGACCCCAAAAAGTGATGTCTCCATATGTGGACACGTGGTCATCAATGAAACTAATATAATGTGTTTATATTCATGCACTATACAGTACTGTACATACCGACTTCTATATTAACAAGACAAAAGATCCAGCTTGTCATGTTACTGAAAAAAACAAAAACAAAGACCACCATTACAGTAAAAAGACTTTACTCACTCATCGTCTGTAACGATTTATCTTTTGTACAGGGCAGTGGCGGGCCTGCAGCCTATCCCAGGGTGACTTATGCCACAAGGCAGGGTGCCCTAAGTCTCCAGGGTGCCGATCCATCACAGGGCACTCACACTCGCATGCTCATTTACACACTACAGGCAATTTGTCAAAGCCAATTAGCCTAATCTGCATGTCTTTGGACTGTTGGAGGGAACCAGAGTACCGCGAGAAAACCCACCAAGCATGGAGAGAACATACAATCTCCACACACACACACACATAGACCCTAAGGCGGGAATCGAACTCGAACCATGGAGGTGCAAGGCGACAGTGCTTACCACTACACCCTTATAATGCCTCATATAGACTTCTGTGTAACTTAAAAGGAACGATTTTACCTCTCACACTGGAGACTCCTTCCATTTAAGACCCTTTATAATTTGTTAGTACACAAACCCTAACATGTTTGAAGTAGCTGAAAAAAGCAAAAAAGTGGTGCAACAGGAAAGTGTTGGCTCCATCATCTGGAAATCATGAGTTGTTTCTTGACAGTGCCTGGAGTCCTGCAAGGGAGTAAACCTGGCCATGTTTCTGTGTGAGAGAGATGACATACCCTCTCTCTTTCCCCTTAGTGCCTGAAGATTACGCTTTTCGCAGAGTCTCGCAGCGTGGTACGCTGCTGTGAAGGAAATACATGGCAATAAGGTGGACATTTGAGGTACAAGGGGGTTTCTACCATGATCTTAGTCTGTCCAAGCACTAGACTAAGTACTTTAAGAGATTCTGGTGGTTTTTACTACTGCTGTCAATTAATTAAAACATTTAATCTAGTTAATTACAGTCATAGTCTGTGATTAATCACTCAGATTTAAAATACTCAGATTTACTTGTATTATAAACGTGCGATGCTGGAATAAAGAAATGCATGACAAACTGGTTAGAGGAAACAGATTATGCAGTTTTTTAATATCTCAAACATTCAACATTTAACAAAAAAAAATAATAAAATGGGACCGGCGCTGTATGCAGTGGCTGGGTAGTATGGCGTTGTGGCGACCCACGGACAGCGGCGCTCGAACCTGGAACCTCAAATCATAAAATCAATAACCTTGTTCAGCACACCAGGGCCGTATTCACAAAGCTTGTTAGAATTCTCTCAGAGACTCTTAAAATGGACTCTTTGTGAAAATAGAATATATGATAATAGAACAGACAGTGAAATCATAATGTTTGAATATAAAGAAATTGTTTTATCATGACTACAGGCTACTTTAGGTTTCTGTGGCGAAATATCTTAAAGTTAATTAAAACAGCCAAATGTTGAAAATGTGTCTACTTTTGAAGCAGCCAATTTTCACACAGTACAGTAGTTACTATATTTAAGTTTTTACATTTATTTACCAAACTGATTTTATTATTGTGATCCATTTTAGATTGATGGGAGCAAAATGTCTCAGCTTTTACCAATTTACATGATTGCAGGACGGTCTATTTAAATTATACTTTTGGATGGTATGTAGCCAACAATCCAAGAGAGATGGAAGGAAGTAAAACAACAAGAAAACCAGAAGACAAAAGAGCAGTGTTTAATTTTACGTTTAGTGTTTGGAGAATTTTTCTTCTTTCCACCATTTTGTCCTCTGCTATAGAAACACTTAAGCCTCTGAAAAAGGCCTCCTCTTGATTTGACTTGAACACCTCTTGTATGATAGGAGAAAACTGTTGGTGGATGAGAAGAGGCAGAGAGCAAATTAGGGAGAAAAATAAACTAACAGAAGAAACAACTAAATAAAAGTGTATTAACGATCAATATTAGGTCAAACTGTCAGGAAACCAAGATAAAACTATTAAGGCTAATACCAAACATAGGCATGGCCTATCAATTGATTAGTCAAGGCCGGTTAGATGTGTCTAGAATCATGGCTGCCTCCTGTTGAGATGCTTGTGAAATATCCTGATACACGTCTGCTGTAATTTCTCTAACCCTCCAGTCCACTTAAACTTCTTGCTTCTGTTCCTGCAGCTTTTTCCTCTAAAGTCTTTTACAAAAATAATAATAATAATAATATAATATGTCAACATAAAACCATACAATGAACAACATGAGAAAGAAACAGATGAACAAAATGACACCCATCACCTGGGCAAATTATTTCAAATCCCATCTCTTTTATCGTTGTAGTAATTACTCTTTTCTGTGTGTGTACTTGGTTTGTTCTGTATGTTGTGTTCATCTGTCATCTGACAAAAGCGTCTCTAAGGACACAGAAAGGTGACACTGCTGTTAGTGTGTGTAACGATAACAAAATAAAGTGCTATTTTCTGTAATAGAGAGGTGATGTAGGAGGTCATGAGAAGAAATGTTTTGACACTACCCGTGACAGTGACTCCGCTCTCGATCAAGAACCTTCTCACCTGAACAGATCAGAAAAAAGAAAAAAAGTACACAATACCACAAGCATGAGGTGGAGTTGAGACGGACTTTTACTGTATACCTACTGCCATGTAATATTTGTGATCTCCAGTGGTGGGGGGAAAAAAACAACAACTATAAAACAAAGATAAATGTTCCTGGAATGCAATTAGGTAAAAGTATGAATATTTGTTTCAATACCACAAATTATCTCGAATGCACCTTTTCAGTGTCAGTGTAAATGAGCTACTCCTGAGCCATGCCCCATCAGAGCAACAATACAAGAGGCCGCAATAAGGGAAAAATCTAACTGGCTTGTTTTAAGCTCTGGCCAATAGTAAATTGGCAAAAAGTGCAAAAGAATGTAATGTGTTGTCACTTTTTTTTTTTTTTTTGAGAAAAAGTTGAGACCTATGCGAATGTCTAACAATTGCTAAAAATACATTTTATATAAGGTCCCTATTAACCTACTGAGACCCAGAGTCTACTGTTGCATTCACGGTCATTTCCTCTCACTGTTTCTCTTGATTAGCATACAGTAACTATGAACATACAGTAATTGCTATCTTCAAAGAGAAGGATGTTCGGCAAAAGAATAATAACCAACAGTTCTCATATGATGACTGGATAAGGATTTATAGACCGTGTAATTGGGAAATTTTTTTTTACATGACCCCACCATACAGGTTAGTTTTGCACTGTGGTCAATAAGTGTGCACTAGTTAACATGTATATATAATATAATTTTTACTCACTCATCGTCTATACCGCTTTACTTTAGTCAAAAATTGTTTGATATATACTTTATATTTTTTAACAAGCAATTACAGTACTGTTTTATATTATTACTAGTATATTTATCTTTATTCAGCCCATCATGTTGGTCCCCTATTTGCTAATAGTACTAGTGAAACATCAGCACTGCTCCAAGTCTGCTTATGTTTATTCCTATCCCATATGTGCTGGTGTAAAATGGTCACAATGCCCCCTGTTGTTCTTTAATTATTGTAATTTCTCATCCTTCTTTTTTTCCATTAAAAGTGAAAGATCAAACGTCCGCTAAATTCTGATGTGACTCAATCTGCCAGCTCTGCCACATCCTCTACTGCTATTAAACACCCAGACTTTGCATTTTAATGTGGAATAGATCTCTAGTCTTTAAAATGCTTTGTGAATCTTAATGAATTGCCAAACTGTTTGGACTTGAGTTCTTAAAAGCTTCAATAATATGAAAATGAGTTTAAAGATTTGGCACTCAATTAGTTCATTACACACCAAAAACAGGGGCTGTTCATGTGCAGGAAAACTCAAGTTAACTGATCTAAAAACAATAATGATGCGTTTAAAATGGAAAGGATGTAATTTGCATACCAAGTGAGAGAACAGATACAAAATAAATTAATCACTTTTGGTTAGTTACCAGATGTATCTGTAGGATAGATGTCTTTCTGCTTCATTTTATTTCACTTGCTTAATAATAATAATAATAATAATAATAATAATAATAATAATGATGCATTTTATTTATATAAGCGCCTTTTTGGTCACTTAAGGTCGTTTCCAGTATTAAACAGTAAAACAAGATAACATTGATAAGAGAGAAGAGAAAATTAAAAGCAAAAATTTAATAAAAAAAGAGACCTTGTCATAATTTAAGACATATAAAAACAAATAACGATCTAGAAGGAGGTGTAAATGGAGATTTATGATTTGAGATTTGAGTGCAGCCTTACATCATGTACAATACGCGTTTCTGAATAAATGGGTCTTGAGTTGAGTTTTGAATTTGGTTGGAGAATCTGTGTTACAGATTTTTTGGGGGAGAGAATTTCAGAGATGAGGATCAGTACGACTAAAGGCTCTAGCGCCCGTGGTGGTCAGGTGGGAAGAGGAAGTGTTACAAGGAGCCTTGATGAAGAAGAGCAGAGAGTGCAAGAGGGGGTGTAGAACTGAATTATATGTACAGTAAGGAGGAGCGACACCGTGAAGTGCTTTAAAAGTGAGCAGGAGTATTTTAAACTCTAAATGGTATTTGACAGAAAACAAGTAGAGTTGTAGAGGGGGGGTGTGTGATGAATTCAATTGGCTGATTGGGTTATGATACTGGCAGCAGAGTTTTGGATAAGTTGAAGTTTATGTATAAAGTTTTTGTGGTATGCCAGTTAGAAGTCCATTACAGTAAATCAGTACGGGTGTGGCCAAGTGCATGAATGAGAGTGGAAGAAGTGTGTGGGGTGAGGAACGGTCGAAGATGCCGAATGTTACATAGCTGGAGGTAACTTAATTGGCACGTGAAAGGACAAAGTGCCATCAAGGATGATAAGGACCCATCGATGCAGAGTGAGAAACTGTTGGACTTGGATACAGTTTAATGACAGGGTAGAAAATGCAGGTTATACACTCATACAAATTAAATGAAATTAGATTTAATTAGATTCAACTTTGTCATTGTACAAAGTGCATGTACAGAGCAAATTAAATGCATTTAGAATCTAACCAGAAGTGCCTAATTGACCTATTTACAATAAATAACAATGTGTTATTGTAACAAACAGAAGGTGTAGAAGGTAATAAAGATATGCTATATATAGTGTATATAGCATAATATTGTATTGTGCACTGGATAGACGTGTCCAAAAGATAACATGCTCCAAAAAAGTGACACTATATACAGTATTTACATATACGAGTTCTGAATGATACAGTACAGTAAAAAGAATAAACATGGGTGGAATATACAGTAGTGCAATGATGAGTATAAAGTAATGGATGGTGCAAAGACGCATAGTGGATGAAGCTGTGCAATATAGACAGATATGGACATGACATTCCAAGTCTGAAATGGGACATGACACCCTATTGCATCATCCTACAAACACTTACTCATGTTCCTCCTGTTCTTATCATGTAGAAATCAGAAGAGAAAGAAGCCTTGTTTGGGGATTTTACTGTTATTTTGGCTCTCGATCAAACACCCTTTCCAAAACTAATCTGGCTGTTCTCAGTCGTTATGACTAATGATGTTGGACGGCGTACTTGGATCTAATCCTGATTTCTACTACAAGCACTAACTTCTGTATGGTTGAACATCAGCTGCCGTTAACAGCCGCACACCATGCCTTAGCTAATAGGTTTATACTGCTGCGTAAACTGAGAGAAGCATTTTTTATTTCTACACCAGAGGTCATCTTTGAGGTTATTCAGCTGGTATTCTGAGTTCAGGAAAGACTGAAGTAAAATACTGTATCTACCTGGAGACTAGTGGGAACAGGGAGACGTAGGTGGTAGACTGTCTCTCTGGTGACATGTTAGCCTGCCTGATGCCCTACGGCCACATGATGCAAAAAAAAAAAAAAAGGTCTACCTTGTTAACAGTCATGTCATTCCACCTTGTTAGAAAGGCACTGCATTGCCTCCACTTGTTCTGAACTTACAGTTCGAACCTGACCAGTGGAGACTGAAATGGATTTTTTTTGCTCCATGAGCATGCTCACAGAAGCAGTCTCATCAATTTCATCTGAAATAAGACATCCCTTAGGCTGAATATTACACTTAGCTAAACCACGAGCCAAATCCCATCTAAAACGTGCATGTTGGAAAGAGTATTAAATTGTAGAATTTATAAAATGTGGGTGTCTGGATATCACTTTATAATAAGTGGTCTAGGGTTTAAATATATTGCAATTCTTATCCATGTACAAAATGTATCTAGTTATTAAACTATTTTTACCTCAATCTCTTATCACCTATCCTGTATTCAGGGTTACGGGGGCCTGGAGCCTATCTCAGGAGACTTGGGGTACATCCTGGATGGGGTGCCAGTCGTTTGCAGGGCACACACACATACACACACACATTCACATTCACACACTATGAGCAATTTGGGAAAACCAATTAGTCTAATCTGCATGTCTTTGGATTGTGGGAGGAAACCAGAGTACCCAGAGGAAACCCATCAAGCCACGGGGCAAAACCCACAGGGAAAACGTGCAAACTCCATGCACACAGACCCCGAGGAGAGAGTCGAATCGAACCCGGAACATGAAGGTGCGTGGCAACAGTTCTAACCACTAACCCGCCGTGCCGCCTAGACTCTTTTTAGTGATATAAAGTTAATCACTTCATTATATCAACTCTTACTTGTGTAACAAACAAACAAACTGTAATTGCAATTTTAGAGGTTTGAAAATGTCAGATTTTTTTTTGCTTAATGTCTAAAAGCTTTAGATGAGACTAGAATAAATAACACAAAATACTCTTATTTGAAAAAAGTTTGTCAGGACTGTTGTTGAACTCTGGACACAGGGTTAAGCTCTACAATTTGACACCACACTTCAAGAGGACATTCCTATTCATGAGACCTACAGTACACAGGTTCACCTCAGGTACTCTCAAATGTGTTTACAACAAAAAACAAAAAAACTGCTCTAACTGAAGTCAGAATGTGTGCTGGCCTTTATAAACTCTACCCTATAATTTGCCACTACACATGGTAAAATCTAATGATGACACCAGAGCAATCTGATGAGTACTCAAAAATGTCTATTTCAGCCAACACTTTCATTTCCTTGAGCTCCTCCTTCATGATAATGGATGCAATCTTGCTTTAAAGTAAATAACAGCTATTAAAACCACAGAAGTAGCAAATGCCAAAATTATGGTTAACTTGCATAATTGCAATTGCATGAGGATCTTTCTAATTACAGGCTTTGTTATTTTTCAAAGTAACAGTTTTTTTCATCTTTAAATTGGATAACTGGTTTATTCCTTTTTTTTTTTCTTATTAAACCCAAAATCAATGAAAATAAAGATGGACACATAAAAGTTGTTAAAAAAAAAAAAAAATCTGAATACTATTAAAAATCAGCCATGCACTTTTTACATAATTTAAATCCAGTCCTATTGCTTTACTTTTTAGTTTTGCAAGCTTACTTTCTTAGTATAAAAACTTATTTTGATTATAATCCTACATGAATTAATTTCTC
>JAOTRS010037650.1:0-10082 GCA_028565755.1 Dinotopterus cunningtoni
AGATCTTTGAGTTCATCTCATTAAAAATGGGAGCAAAAACAAAAGTGTTGCGTTTATATTTTTGTTCAGTATAATTTAATGAATTTTGCTTTGATTGTGAATTTGTAGCAAATTAGAGAAAAAAATCGTGGGAGCAAATTAGATCAAGGAAATAAAGTGTTGAGTTTGGTTGCACACAAAATCTTTTCAATTACAAAGATTGTTTAAGATGGCAAGAAATATTATAAACAAGAAAAACATTCAACAGACACAAACATATCTGTCATTCATTATGCCTGGTGTGACTGCAAACAAAGTGTAAATGGATTTTTGCCATTTCTTGGCTTCAAAATTCTCAAAAAATCCACTGAACACATTTAAGAGTCCATAAGAGTCCAGACCCATTTCTCCTTTAAGTGGAATTACGGGGGACACTGTATATCACAGACCAAAGACACAACATGAAATACATTTTGAAAGACATCACATGGCATGCTTCCTGACAATTTTAGGGTTAAAAGCCCTACAGTATGTGACATACAGTATGTCACCACAATATATTCTTCATAATATCAATTCGTTCAAGAATGCAGCATGAATGAAGAGTAGGGACGGATAGCAGTTTGTGATGCACTTGTCTGGAAGGTTAGCATAATTGCCTGAGGACAGGTTGATTAGCTTCATTGCTCTTAATTCTATCCAAGCATTTGCTTCCAAAACACACATCTCCCCTTAAAGTGCTTTCAAGAGAGATCTAAAAAGGCTAACTCTGAGATTGAAGAAAAATCAGTCATTTGTTTACATTTACAGCGTTTAGCAGACGCCTTTATCCAGAACCACTTACAGAAATGCTTTAAGGTCTCTGTCGATAAATAGATCATTATACTGATTTCAGGGTTATTGACTAAGAGTACCATCAGCCAAAACACTGTTTAGGAGGACACTTATTTATTTATTTGTTTATTTAGCTTGGAACTCCAGGGCATGTTCTATGTAGCAGAGTGCTAAAAATGAGCTTTGTAGTTTACCAGCCATTCCAGTTAGAACGCTAAATTTAACTGAATACTGTACATCTTACCACCACCACCACCATCAACAACAACAACTAAAGTGAGAATGTTCTACACAAGAAGCGCTTTACGGCTTTTAAATTCCCAAGTCCAAGTCCGAGTACGCGGAGGAAACCCACCGAACATGGGGAGAACATGCAAACACCGTGCACACAGACCCCAAGGTGGGAATCGAACCCGGACCCTGGAGGTGCAAGGCCACAGCAAGGCCAACCATGACGGCACAATTTTATTTTTCACAAATATGTTAGATCATTTATTTCTTTATGAATTTGTTTTATGTGATTTTATGAACTTTGAAACCACTTGTGATCTATCCTCCATATCTCCACCATGTTTTCTGTTTCCTCCTTACTGTCTTGCAGTGCTCAAACACGGATTTGTGAAACTCAGCTTTTCTGAGGTTAGAATGAACACACAATGAATAAATTACATAGCCATAAGTTAAATAAGTGGGAGAGCGATTAAGCAAAGTAAGCTAAGTTCATGCAGCCCTAGATACTATGTATATATCTCCAGATTTTTGCTGCAGGTTATTCCCCAATGCGGTTTGTAAATGAACAGAGCTTCCTGCCAGTGCTGAGTTCAGCCCTCATTTGGGCAGCGTGCTCGTTGTTAATCTCACGCCGTGCAGACGTCGCTAACCTAATTAGTGTGAAATCGATGTTGTTTGTTCCTCGGACTCCTCAAGACAGCGCGGTATAATTAGAAACACATAATGGATTAAGTGTGTTATGGAAGCTGCAGTGCTCCTCACACACGGCTGGGACACTTTTCTATCGTCAGAATAGATTGGCAAAGATGACTGACGACTGAGGGGCCAAAAGTTTCGTCAATATTTATAGGAAGTCATTACTCACCATTCTGAGTGGCACATTCAGATTATTAAAATGACCTCCCGTGTAGTGCACTAGAATTATCCAGGACTTATTGTCTTATGTGGGCAAAGCTGAAATAAATAAAGAAATGAAAGAACAACTGCAAAAATAAAAAGGAATGAAAACTCATACATTCAAATGTGTACTTTTATCAGCACTATTTTAATTAATGTTTGGTTACTGTGTGTTGCATAACTTGAAACTTTTTTTGTTCTGCATCAAGCAAAAAAAACCATAAATGACTGGAATTGGGTTAAGAACTGTCCAACATATGAACTTTCAACCTCATAGCACACAGATATACGACAGGACCGATTTATGGTCACACTATCTGCTGTCACCCACATGAGGATGGGTTCTTAGTCGAGTGTGGTTCCTCTCAAGGTTTCTCCCTATTGTCATCTCAGTGAGAATTTCCTTGCCACCGTCACACTTGGTTTGCTCATCAGGGCCAAACTGAACTTTTTTTCAGTCCATTTTCTAATATATTTCCATTTTTTTTATTCTGTAAAGCTGCTTCACAAAAATAAACGAGGTTAAAAGTGCTATACAAACATGAAATATGGTCAGAAAAGCACATTTTGTCAGTAACAAATTTTATGTCTGTAATAAGTTTCATGTTCTATAATACAAAATTGATTTAGTTTGCAGGTTTTACATTTATTTGGCACACAAGCTGTGTTCGACACTTCTGATCTCATTAACTAAACTCTTATAACTAAAAACTAATATACTCTACAAACCATGTACCAGAGATCATGGTGTTTTTTCAATGTACATAATGTGTATATTTATATTTATGTTTACAACAAAAGTTTACAGCTAGGGTTTTCTATGTTTTTTTTTCTTCTATATTTCAATATTTACTATATTGTATAGCTAAGTTTTTATATTTTATATTTTTATATACTTTTATATATTTTTATATTTTCAGTAGCTATGTTTTTCTATATTCTATTGCTTATTTTATTCCGTGATACATTTTTTATTTTAACCTTTTTTATTTTCACGGTCATATAAGCAGTTCACTGTGTATGACTGTGTATGTGACAAATAAAATTAGAATTAGAATTTTGAATTTGAGATCACTAGTGATCACGGAATGATCATGGAATTAGAATTATTGCAGCAAATGCAAATAAAGAAGACCTTTAACCGAACATCTGAAGAGTAACCAGATGTGTGTTTACATTCAACATGAACACAATCATGATAGCATTCAAAGTTTTTGTCCTGTGTTATGAGAAACATCCTAATCTTTCCGTCCTTGTGTCCTTGGCCAGCGAGCCGAGCGCTGACAGACTGGCTCATGGTACACCTCAGAGGACACGGGCTATTTTTATTTCGGTTTGGGATTTGGGCAAACAGCAACTTGCACCATTGGGAACATGGGAAAAATCTGATGCTGGGTCAACTGTTTGCCAAACCCAAAGCAAACCCTCGCTTAATTTTCATCAGGCTTTGTAACAGCTCAAAGGATTTGTTTTATCGCAGCTAAATTATGTATTTAACTAACAAATCTAGTTTCTTTTTTCTATTATTATTATTATTATTATTATTATTATTATAGCAGGTACAGTATGCATCAAAATATACAGTACTGAACGATATTACCTTCTTGTCATCTATGAGTTTGATTCTCTTGAAAGAGAGAATCAAACATATCCTGGAACAAAGGTTGGTGCAGACTCCTGCAAAAGGAGATGATTTGTCAACATCAGAATGGCGGAATTCTGTAACGATGGAGAGCATACCTGCATTGATGTCGTCTTATTAAATCTCTCTCAGAATTGTTCTGCCACTTTTTTTTAAACTCGGCCCCCGTCCACGACCAATTCCGTATAAGTGGAAAATAATACTCAACTATTATATAATACTTTTTGCTTTATCAAGACACTCATTTCCAGCAACAATTGCTGGGAACACGTGTGGCTGGAGCTTTGCCCCGTCAACAAACGCACATGTGCATCCGACATGCGCGAGTTTCAGTACTGTATATTTTGGCCCACACCGTATTTTCTTAAGATTTCTCCTAGGACTGTGTTTTTGTCCTCTATTAAATGTTAAGCTATGTCAATAACATCGCTCAGTTATGACCCAGAATTAAAGCATCATGTAGAATCACAGCCTGGGGCTGAACTCCGATTTGGAGGATTTATATCATGGACAGAGAGAGACATATTTCTGTCTTGAGGTAAAAGCCTGATGTCTCATTCTGACCAGAAAACAGCATTAGTTTCCTGTAAGAGGCCGAGTGGAGGTTAAAAACAGGGCACTGTGTGTTTTTATGAGAAAAATATAGCACAGGTTTAGCAGAGCACTATTGAGTTGTGTGGACATGGATGTGGACTACAGGAATATTAAGGATGTTTGTAATATCACAGTAGTGGATGCAACAATCTCACCGGTTCTCCATTTTGTATGAAACTCCTGGAAGCTCAATAAAGCTTTGTAAATTATTATGTTTTTAAAATATGTCCTTTCATCTGGTTTTAAGCAAAGGAGCTCAAGATGATAACTATTGTTTCATGAAACGTTCAGGAATCAAAAGAAAAGAAAAACATGTCTACAGTATGGCAGTATAAAGGTGCTAAAATTTGACCATTCTAATTTAAATAAATGGATTGTCTGCATACAATACTTGTATTGTACCACTAAGAGAAATCATAATTTTATTTTTAATAATAATAACATTTTAGAATCCCTGATGTAGTGTGTATAGTTCACACCCCAATGCCCATCATGCATCGCAGCCTCATTTCAGACACTGTTCATTTCAAACGTTCGTAAGTCCGATTTGTTCTTAAGTCTGACAAAGTGAATCTCATCATCTTTGATACAAATATACAATGTAAATCATACCAAATCCACCTGACTAAATCTCTGGCCCACTTTCCCCCCACAATGCCATCATGTGCCCAAAAACCGTAATCATGCCAAAGGAAATTAATCTCACAGTGAAATGTAACAGTGTTGTCTCTGCGCCTTTAAATTGCAACGGGAATCCTGGACATCATTTTGTCTCAGTGCTGTTTTCCACTGTATTGGACTGTGAACTCTTTTTTTTGTTGAGGATTTTTTATTTTCAAAAATTAGGATTATTCACCATCAGGACAGCTTTACAGGACAGACATTTTCTATCATCGTGCTCCCGGATTGATTCATTGAAACCGGTGAGGCCGACTAATTTCTCCCGCAAATATTGGTATCTGGTGCACTGCGGTTTCCCATTTTTATTTATTTTTGTACAATATACGTGAACTACTTCCTCAATTGAACTGGAAGTAGACCTGCAGAACCCATTCAGAACTGCGGAAAATTCGTAACTTGAATGTTCGTAAGTTGGGGACTATCTGGAATTCAGGTTGATTCCGTGTCTATACAACTAACATTGTAAAAAATCATAATATATAATCTCAATTTCAATTTCAGTTTGTTAAAGTACAAAATGTCAGCATCAGGTTGTGTTTATGAAACGAATGTGTGTAATTTTATGTTGGACTTTAAACAGTCTTTTAACCTTTAGCGTGAGAGACAGCCATGGGCACAACAGCGGTATTGGCGGAAAATGACTCAAGTGTGTCTGTGTGAGAACCAGATGAGCAATTCACCATCAAGCAGCTGACATGATGCGAGAGAAAAGAAGAAAGGACACGTATCTGTTAGTGATTCATCTCATTCACCACCCGCCCACACACACACACAGACAAACACACACACACACACACTCTACAGATCCAGTGGTCAGAGAAGAGGGGGAGGGTTAAAAGCTTGTATCAAAACTTTAAGTGCAGATTTCATCTGCACACCTGAACGCCTCAGTGACCTCTCGCTCTCGGCTCACAAATCAAGGAGAGCGAGGACACTGCAGCGGGAGAGCGAGACGGGATCCAGTAAATCAAGACTGGATCCATTACAAACCATCCAGACACTCAGAACACACACACACACACACACACACACACACACACACACACACACACACACAAACAGGGGCCTGAAATGTTAATGCAGGCCTGTTCGTGTTACACACTGCCGAGCAGACAGCCAGAGATGCATTATGCTTTTTTGTTTGTGTGTGCATGTACACATGTGTGTGTGTGTGTGTGTGTGTGTGTGTGTACATGAAACATGCTTTACCAACAAGATTTCATTTAATTAACAGCACACTTAATGAAAGTGCCAATTTTCTGCTTGAATATGTAAATCAGTGGGTGTGGTCAATGCAAATGGCCACCATTGTGATGTAAGAAGCAGCTGACAGTCAGACAGTCTGGAGTTTTTCATCTGGAGGGAACAGAGAGAATCGGGAATTTTGAGAGGTTGGCCTACTGTACACTGGGGAAACAAGGAAGAAAGTATCTGATGGGTTTCTTTAAGTCGACTGGGACTGAAAGGAAGACGAGGGAGATGAAGACCTGACGGTGGCGGTAATGCAACAAAATGGATGCCAACCGACATAAACACCAAGAAGAAGAAGATCACAGTTTATATCAGCATGTGTGTGTGTGTGTGTGTGTGGGTGTGTGTGTGGGTGTGTGTGTGTGTGCACTTAGTACGACTAACGAGCTACGTGTTAAACATGTAAATGTGTATAAAAGTGTTTCTTCTATCTAAAGACGAACAGTAAAGCGTTTACATCTTAGGAATCATAATGAGAAAGTTCTGTGAAATTGTGACTCGGGATCTCAAAGCTCATGTCTGTGTACTGAATGATGCCGTTTACGATTTCAGCCTTAAACTCTCACAACTAAACTCAATGACGTGCACGTGAGAATTAGCAACATAGCTACTGTACCACCAAGTTTGCATCAATTGCTAGTAGACTCATTGCTTCTTCTTTAAACCAATGTACACGGTTCTGTTTCTCTGCTTTTCCTTATTGTCGTCTCCTAATTTCCCATCACCCACCTCGACACTATCACATGACCACAAGAACATGGTATTGGTGCAGGGTTAAAAAAAAAAGGTGGAAATTAGGGACGTTAGTGATTAATCATTAACTTGTACACCACATGACCACAAGCACATTTGCACTGTACAGTGTTTTATGATGTTGTTTAAATTTTAGCGCACAGAGCAACAAACTGTATTTTCTGTTTTGGGTTTTTTTTCCAGATTTTCTCCCTGATTTAGTCATGTCCAATTCCTCCCCGTCAATAGGGGGCTCCCACATTAAGGGGAGCCTACTACCACTCAGTCGGGAGGGCCAGACTGCTCGCTCACGCACCGTTGGGGGCGGAGTAACACACTCGGAGGACAGCGCTAGCCGCTCCTTCCGCTTGCGTGAGCTCACAGACGCACCTGATTGGCTGTAGAGCCGTGATTAATGTGGGAGCGCGAGTACCTCTCATCCCTCCCCTCTGAGAGAGCTCGGCCAATCAGCTCTCTCTAGGGAATCACGCGGGAATCGAACCAGCGATCTCTAGATGATAGGGCGAGCACTTTACCTCTGCGCCACTCGGAGTCCCCGAACTGTATTTTTTTAATAATTTGTATAATAGGTTGTTAATGCGTTTAACTATGTTTTAAAACAAAGGTGTGAAATTTGGGACCCTAGTAGTGATGAAAATATCTAACAAACATCCCAAACCCTCACTGGTGTATCTGACTTTAAAACCAATGGCACAATGTCCCTCTTGTTAATTAATTAGTTCTGCCAGACACAGAAGGATGTGTGTGGGCTGAGCAAAATAACTGGTTAAATAAAGAAACAAATCATAATCTGTTAATAATAAATGGTGTTTGTGGAGCTGTTGATTAAAACAATAGCAGGCTGTTGTTAATGACCTCAGTAGGCGGGGCTGCCCCCTCTCATGTCTACAATCACATCACAGCCGTGCTGATATTCAGTACAACAGCACGACCTCCAGTGTGATATTGTTTTTATACAACAGTTACACAATGCAGTGGTGACTCACTGTTACTGTACAGTATATAGGCTATAAGGCTCTGAGTTACTGATTGGACGGTTGGCGGTTCGAGTCCCTGCTCCGCCAGGTTGCTTGTCCCTTAAGCAAGGCCCTTAACCCTGTCTGCTCCAGGAGCTCAGTTTAATGCCTGAACCTGCCCTCTGACCCCTGCCTACTAACAAAGAAGCTTGGTGGTAATAAAGAATTTCAGTGTGCAGTAATGTGTATGTGATGAATAAAGGCTAAAAAAAAAAAAAAAGTGATATTGCTTTATGGAAGAGCTCGTCTAAGAGCTGGAGCAATAACAAACCCGTGGGTTATTACTACAATGTTCTTTGGCACAGGCTACATGCTAAACTATCAGAGTGATTTGTATAGAAAATAAAACACAAAATATCATCATCAACCACAACAGACCCAGAGCTGAACCATGAGGACGCTGTAACGGTCACCGTGTTGAATATTTCGACCTGACAGAGTGTTAATCAGCGAGCTGCAGCACTGACAGCACTGAATTTATTTCCCTCTTGTGCCCTTGTGATTAAGGGATGGGCTACACTGGTTTTGTGTGTGTGTGTGTGTGTGTGTGTGTGTTATTTAGAAGATGTGAATAGGTGGAGACTAAAAGCAATCCAACTCTAAATATCTGCTATACAGACAATGATAATGCCGTTGCGTGTGTACATGTTTGGACATGTTAGCTTTCTTTCTGCAGTTGACACCGCACACACACGCACACACACACAGTTTTTTTTAATGAGGACATCCACAGCTTCCTTCACCACAAGGCAATGAAGCAGTGAAGTAAATACGGCCATCTGACGGCATGGTGTTTAATTATGAATCGGCAGGCAACCTCGTGAACATCTCTCTATCACACACACACACACACACACACACACACACACAATGCCAGTGTTGGCAGGCGTTGCCAGTAACACTTTCATCATTCTCAATCGAAGCCTTTCAAGGCACTGCTTTAAGAACACAAAACAGCCGCTAATGTGAGTGTGTATCGATTGGTTTTGGCTCACAGCTGATGGCAGAGAGCTTACAGGGGGCAAATACAGTTAAACAATCAGACAGGGCAACAGAAGCAGACAGACAGACAGACAGACAGAGAAGTCATGATACTTATACAAACACAAAAGTTAAAGAAATATTAGTATCAGTGACGCTCGTACTTCTTTAGGTTTATTCCCACCACAGTCCTGTGGAACCCTGGATTCTGATTGGCCAAAAGGTGTTGATTAACTTTCTATAACAGCAGCTCTGACAACACAGCAGATTTATACAGAAGCAGCCCATTCACAGGAATTAAATAATAATAATAATTCATAAAGGAAAATAAATATTTCTGCAGGATTTCTGGAAGGAGTCTCCAGTTTCAGAGGTGAAGCTGTAACTGTAAGCTGTCCAAGAGAAATAAAACACACTCTGTTATAGGGAAAAAATAAAAGCACCATAGTGTCACTGATTGTTGGTTTTTCCTTCATCACCTGAACCTTGATATAAACCTGATGACCTCTGACCCTGGAAGTCATGTGAGAGACACACATGATGCTGCAGTAAATATGCAAGTAATAAAATAATGAAGTAAAAAATATGCAATTAATAACAGGAACCAATCTGTTTTTATTGTAAATGAAGGACGCTCTCAGTGAGCGCACAAACCTCCCTCCCTCCCTCTCTCTCTCTCCCTCCCTCTCTTTACTGTATGCTGACGGTTTGACTGACGACTGCGGCGCTCTATTGATTTACTCCACACACTGAATAGATAAAGAAACTCCAAAACGTTTATAGTTTACTGTTTCTCACAGTTTATTTTTAATGGAGGAACAGAACTTTATTTTCATAGTGATTTTTTACAGAACATCGTGGACAAACATCCTGACCAAACTAAGAAGGAAACCTTCCATAAGTCGGGAAATCATTTAGCTTCTATAAAATATACTTTGTAAGCATGTAGTACTGTAGAGTCTGTAGTATTGTAGAGTCTTTGGTACTGTAGAGTCTGTAGTACTGTAGAGTCTGTAGTACTGTAGAGTCTGTAGTATTGTAAAGTCTGTAGTACTGTAGCGTCTGTAGTATTGTAAAGTCTGTAGTACTGTAGAGTCTGTAGTAATGTAGAGTCTGTAGTATTGTAGAGTCTGAGGTACTGTAGAGTCTGTAGAGTCTGTAGTATTGTAGAGTCTGTAGTACTGTAGAGTCTGTAGTAATGTAGAGTCTTTGGTACTGTAGAG
>JAOTRS010037771.1:0-10080 GCA_028565755.1 Dinotopterus cunningtoni
TGTAATGAATCTAAAATATATGAAAGTCTAATGTTTATCAGTACATTACAGAAAATAATGAACTTTATCACAATATGTTAATTTTTTGAGAAGGACCTGTATATATATATATATAGTGTTGAAAATTGGTAATATTTTTTGGGTGGCTGAAACAGATGGAAAAAATTACCAATATGAAATTTTGCCTTAAGAACTCGCCTCCAGAAAAAATCAAATTCTGAAAAAAAAAAAAAAAAAGCAGAGTACAGGTACCACTGTACTCTGCTTTATTTTAATAAAATTTTTAAAATTGCAGTATTTGCACAAAATGAAAGCATTGCTTAAGATTAGTTTTGGCAAATTTATGTAAAGTGTGTACAGTACACAATCTTTCAAAAAGCGGCAATGTTTTTAACTCTATTTCGATTAAAAATTGTTTGGTTCCACTTTAGTTTATTTGTTTTATGTTTTTCCTAACATATTATGCTGATCTCTAGTCTTGTGACACAGTACACCTTTCAGAATCATGTGGAAATGGTAGAAGATGCATATTAAAAATATATTTTTTTTGTTATCAACTTAATACTACTAATGTATCTGTTTTGGGCAGATCTGTTATGTACTACAAATAGTTTTAAACTTAGTATTTCAATTTAAAGTTAACTGGTCATTGGTGGCTCAGTAGTAGGATTCTTGTCTACCGTATAAGAGCCCTGAGAGTGAATTAGTATATTTGATTCATAAAAAAAATTAAATGCTACATTTAAATAAGTATAGCCATAAATAGGTGTCATATGGTTTTCTGGACCTGGGGGTTGTGAGCCCACATGATCAATATGCATTTACATTTATGACATTTGCCAGGCACCCTTGTCCAGAGCAATTTACAAATATATTATTATATACAGTATAAGCAGTGTTAGGTAGATGGCCTTGCTCAAGGGCTCAATGGCGGCAGCTTGGTGGTGTTAGGGTTTGAACCCATGACTTTCCGATCAGTAGTCCAATGTCTTCACCAATGAGCTGCTCCTAAGATGATACAGTATATACAGTACTTAGGATCTCCAGTTATCCAAAATGGGTCAGTGTAGGTCAAGGTTTTCATTTTAATCCATCATGGGCTATGCCTCATTTTACCATAATAGATAAATTAGTTGAACAGTGTTTTCTGGTTAGGATTAATTTTAGGCTTAGTTGCACTGATCGTGTGGCTCATGGGCTTTAATATCAGAAAGTAAGATTTTTGACACAGAAGTACTTGGCTATCCATTGCATTTTGGTACGGACCGAAATAGTTTACAATTTAGGTCCTGTGTGGACCCATTGGGCTTTCCATATGTGTTTAGCACTAGGCAGGATTTCACAGAGCTAAAACTAATGCAGCTTCCAGCTCCAGTTCACTGTGCTGCTGTTTCAGTTGTTCACTAATGTTAATAATCAGGACAATATATTGTTGATTGGCGTACAGTAGGTTGATTGGTGGTGTCTGTAGTGTGTGTGTGTGTGTGTGTGTGTGTGTGTACTGTATATGCACTATGGGCAATTTGAAAACAGCATTCAACCTAGTCCTCTTGCCTTTGGGCTGTGGGCCTGGAGGAAACTCACCAAGCATGGCGAGAACACATCTTTTCTTATACATTGAATCAAATCAAATCAAATAATATCTGAGCTTCTACCATATGTGGACATCTGATCATCATACTCTATGAGTTTGTTTCCCCAAAACCAAGGGGCATTAGCACTGTATATGTAGTGTGCATTCAGACATTTTTTTTTTTTTTTAAATGATTAATTATTAATATAATTATAATAACTTTAAACTGTAAAATAAACACAGTTTAATAATAATAATAATATTAAATTATTAATGTATTAAGTTATACATTTATTATAAATTCTACTAAGAATAAAATATAATTCTGAATACAAGCTAAACATTATTTTAAAAATAAAAGCACTATTTATCATAAAAATGATTGACATTCTCAGAAATACAGTGCTCTAAATACACATGAAATATGGGTTTACTCAAGCGGGTAATTCAAAACAAACAAGTTTTAACTGTTTTAAGTGGTAACACTGGAGCACAATATGAAATATGATTGTTTTTCATTTACTGAATTGTATTTTACACAATAAAAGCACATTTTACAAGTTTATATGAGCAAATTATGATATACAATGTTTTGTGCGCATCCTGGGAAGAAATAATTCGATAAATGACAATGTCTGTGATCAGGGCAAAGTGGCAAAATGATGACCCATAATGGTTTCATTTATTATTAACACACTCAAGGTAATATAGAAAGGAGCAATTTCGAAACTGTCTTCATCAGACTTCTAAACCATTTTTCACCTCTAGTTTCATTAAAGATGTGGTAGCATGTAAAGCAGATTGAACTGATGCAGAGAATCCATATCAGGGTTGTAATGGATGCTAATGGGAAACTTGGCATCTTGCTAAATGGCAAATTCACTCTGAAGGTCACATTATCCTGATGTTTAAAGAGCACCACCCATGACAAGTCCAACACGCAGACCAAACTGCTGGCTGCAAATTGCAAAAATACTGATGTGAAGATCAAGTAAAGAATGCTATGAAGTGGGGCAGAGGGCATAGGCTTAAATGGCTAAATGGGGCATTTCATAATGGATAGTCATATCCTCTTTTAGGCAGGTTGGAACATAAAACTCCAGTTGATAAAAGCATTTTAGAAGATGCGAAACCTCAGCTTAGAATAAATGCAAACAAGAAAATCACCAATATGACATTTACCAATATGGATAAAGAAAAAAAAAGAAAAATCATCAAATACACATTGTGTCCATTTCATCTCTTTACAAACCATTTTAATCAATCTCATATTATTACTCATTAAACTTCCTCAGTGACAATACAGGTTTGGTCCAGTCAGCATCTGCTAGGAAGGAAGAGCCATGATTATCATCAGTGCAGAAATTTTCTACTGTTTCCTTCTTCAGTGATCAAATCACTGGGTGCAATGTTAACGAAGCACCTGTGAGCTGTTAATTATGGAGGGAGAGAGAGAAAAGGAAAGAAATAAAGAGAGAGAGAGAGAGAAATAGAGAGAGAGAGAGAGAGAGAGAGAGCAAACAGACATGAATGGGTAATCACTCAGGAAGTCCAGCAGAAAAATCAATGCAGACACATCAGCCTCTATCTGCTTCACCCTCAGAGACAATGCAATGTCTTCAAGTGATGCAAGTGCAGCGTCTGTTTATTTAAGCTAATTCAATATTCAGAGTTATCGTTCATACCAAGGTGAGCAAAGGAAAATATATATCCATTAAGGCACACAAAAGCAGTAAAGAATGCACAAAAAATACTTTCCTTTCCTTATTCAATTTAGAATACAGATACCTTCTTTAAATACGTGGCAGTACATGGTCTTAAAGTAAACTGCAAGATAACACAGACCATCCACAGATCAGTAAGAATGCCTGAATTCCTGAGAATGCTAGACTCCCTATCACATCAAAATGTAGCAGAAAGTATTATGCTTGCTAGTGAGAATCCAGCTTTGTCCCTGAAACTGTGCAGCTGTTTAGGATACTGGGGTTATTGATGATAGCCACACCAGTAGTATCCTGAAACTACAAGCTTTTCAGAAGTGTGTTATTAGTCTATGGCTGACCCCGACTGCTGTAAACAGTGTCCTTGTCTCAACATGTGGGGCACATACTGTAGCTTGCTGAAGACAGAATGCAATATGGTACTGCAAGAGCCTGCTGTCTTATCAGCAAGTGAACGTAACCACATACATTGCTGTATTATAATGTTGTGAGATTTTACCATACAAATGTAAGAAAATGTGAGAAATCACAGCCTTGACTTTTCAGTGCGGCTAGTAGTATAAATTTGGGTAAAAATACAGCCAACAGCTTTAACAGTATATCTAGATCATCTAGATGAAGATCATGATTTCTCTCTCTCAGTCATAGTACAGCGAATCTGTTAATCCCAAATCCTTTCATTGTTAATCCTTTCAAAGATAAAAAAAAAAGATTCAACTACAATAATACTTATCCTAGTGCATCCACAGCCTACCATGCCAACAACTGGAACAATATGATGTGCGATGGGTTGCCAATGCATTATGCACACATATTCACAAGCTTTTTCGCAAAACATTTGCAATTTAGGGCAACCACTCACTCACTCATCGTCTATACCACTTTATCCTGTATTCAGGTTCGCAGGGGACCTGGTGCCTATCCAAGGAGACCACGAGGCGGGGTACACCCTGGACAGGGTGCCAATCCCTCGCAGGGCACGCTCAGATACACACACTAACACATTTATTCACACACTCCGGGCAATTTGGGAACGTCAGGGCAACGAGATTTATTTATTTATTTGTTTCCTCTTGGCATGTCTTTTGGTATGGTTTTAACAGTAAAATTGGCAAATACATACAGTCAGATGATCCCTGAAACTTTACTGATAAGAATCACAATCGTTTCCAAAAAAGAGGAAAGACTTTCAGTATGTTTCAAAAAGACTATTCTAGTGAAATTCTACATTGCTACTATTTAAATCTGATTCACAAATTCTTTGTTGTGTGTGTGAGAGTGCATGCATGTGCGTATGTGTGTGTGAGAGTGCATGCATGTGCATATGTGTGTGTACGCGTGTGTGTGTCTTTGTGTGCATGTGTCTGTGTGTAAATTGCAGATGTCTTTTGTGATGGAACCCTCTGGGCCTTAGTTAGTAACAGTTAATCATAATCACAGTGTGTCAGCTATAGACAGTCTAAACAGAGAGAGAGAGAGAGAGAGAGAGAGAGAGAGAGAGAGGTTTAAAGCTTTACTTCTTTCCTTGAGTTTAATATGTTATTATGTACTAGTTTGCCATCATCTGGCACTGCAAAAAAACATTAAGTTACAATATCTTAAATATGGTATTTAGTGCTTCTTGTTAGAAGATTATCATAAATCAATTATCAGTTTATCCACCCTGTTTTAGATAATGTATTTGACTAAATGTTTTAGTGTTTTTATTTACATTTTTGTATTTTATGTTTAAAATGCTTCAAATGAGAAAATAACAATACTATTTAAAGCTTTTATCAGTCAAAAAAATCAAGAAACAGTGTGTGTTACAATAATCAGGTACAATACAAAAATGTGTGTGGTACAAAAATCAGGCGGCACTGTGACTTAGTGGTTAGCACTGTCGCCTTGCACCTTCAGGGTCCGAGTTTGATTCCCGGCCAGGTTCGATTCCCACCTCTGTGTGCATGGAGTTTGCATGTCCCCGTGCTTGCTGGGTTTCATACCACAGTCCAAAGACATGCTGATTAGTTGACGTTCCCAAGTTGCCCATGGTTTGTATGTGTGTGCCGATTGGCACCCTGTCCAGGGTGTACCCCGCCTCATGCCCTAAGTCCCCCCGCGACCCTGTACACTGGATAAATTAGTATAGACGATGAGTGATTGAGAGAGGTATGTACAATCATCATGTATTTGAATCTAAGTACATTTAAGATATTTTCACTGGGCAGTAGTGGATCAACAGTGAAGTTTCTGGGTTACTGCTAAAAATGTCAGAAGTTCAAGCCTTAGAACTACTATGCTGCCCTTGAGCAAGGCCTTTAACCGGACACTGTACCATAGCTGACCTTGCATCCTGACCCCAGCTTCCTAACAAGCTGAGATATGTAAAAGAAAGGAATTTCACTGCGCTGTAACAGGCTTGTTTTTGCCAAGATATATTTTTTTCAGAGTATACAGTATAGAGTTGGCCATGTAGGTATTTCTTTTTGTGTATATCTAAAGTAATAATATGCAATATTAAGGCTGTTACTTACTGTAAATAGAACAGGTTCCTACTGTAACTATAACATTTGTTTTAAAATGGCTCTAATCAGCTTGAAAATGTCAATCAACTCATCACTTCTGAATAAGTGCACTTCCTGGTCCTTATTTTACTTCTTTTTTTTTTTTTCATATGAAAAACTCCTGTTTCATTCATGGCAACAATGTGTGTACAGCATCTGAAACATTTATGGAGTTAAAATATTAATAAGGATCATATGGCATAACTAGGTATGAGAATTCACTCAACATAAAACATCTCAGACGAAGATGGTACTGTAGGGAGGAAGCACCACAGCAGGAGAAGTCTATCTGGATTTGCATCAGTATCACATCAGGCGTTCACATCGTGCTCAATAGACAAACAAAAATGGATTGATTTTCTTTATTCAAACTTAGCATGGTGAGCTGTAGTTATGATTGTTCAACAAGAACTGGGGAGCCAGAAGGCAGCACACACTTTAGGGCACCCGGAGATATCAGCACCCCTCCACTCAAAGATTTTTGTTTCTCAAGATTTTCTTTCTCTTCTTTGTTTTTCTCATCTTTGTTTAAACAAAAATGTGCTTGACTCTTTCCAGCTTGCTTTACAGCTCAGAAACTTGCTGCTTAATGCCAATCCTGCACATTTTAACAAATGGTATATTGGGAGGAAAAAATATAAGATATATACAGTAGTTATCATACACTTTAATAGATACCTGTATAGCAGCTTATGCTGTTATACAATCAGCCAATTATGTAGAAGCAGTACAATGCATACTGTGAAATCATGCAGATGCTAAAATTCATTAAAAGTCAAATGATGTTCATTTTTTACATCAGAGCAGGGGTTCTGAATTAAAATTTAAGAAGTTCCGGTCAATAAAATCTTCTTTGAGCTGAGGTCTGCATTGCATGTTTGTGTTAGGATTCAGATCGCAATATATGCAATCATTGTAAGTTTATAAAAAAAAATAAGCAGTCTAAAATTTCCATATCATTTCAATAATATTTATTGTTTTCAGTAACAAATGTTAAACATATGGACAGTTTGATTTTTGATGGCCTTGCATATTTCTATATATTTGTATGGAAAACAAACAATATTTAATCAGTCTTTAGTGAAGTTTCATTTGCACACTGCTGAGCTGTAAATGAATATGAAAGGATGTAAGTTGCTCTGTCACACTGGGCTCTCAGTTCAGGTATTTTCCACGCCCTCACCTTGGACCGCTGTCAATATGTTTACTCAAATGCCCAGCATTTTTATAATTTTTTCCACTTTTTTTTATAGTGGCCCTTCACATTACTGCATTTTATTAGCCCAACAAATTCTGAACATATGAGACAAACTGGTTTAAAACATCCTGCAGGACGAATAAACATATATTGATCTGTCCATTCATACTTGAAGGTTCAGTTTTCATAGACTACTTTTTTTTTTTTTTTTTGCAAACTCTGTCCATACACAGTAAACTATTGCATTGATTGGGTCTGTTGGGTGTCATGTATATAGCCACGCCCACCTAAAAAAAGCGCTAGAGTACCGGTATATTAATTATTCTTGTTAATTATTCTTATTCTTGTTATTAATAATAATAATAATAATAATAATAATTATTATTAATATTATTATTGTTACTATTATTATTATCATCATGTGTGAAGATGGTCTACAGGCTAAAAAAATTATTAATGAGAGAAATAGAGAAATAAGAAGGGAATTGACAGAATGGTTTAAGCTGACAGGAAGACAAAAAAAGCATCTTTACTCTGATACCCCCAACTAAAATCTAGTAAAACCATTGCCTTCAGAAGTCACCTAATTAGTAAACATTAAGTTTACATGTGTATTATTTAATCTCAGTATATAGGTGTTCTGTAAAGCCCTCAGAGGTTTGTTAGAGAAGAATAGTGAACAGATCAAGGATAAAGTTTTGGAGAAGTTTAAAGCAGAGTTAGGTTATAAAAAAATATCCCAAGCTTGGAACATCTCACAGAGCACTGTTCTATACATCATCCAGAAATGGAAAGAGTATGGCACAACTGCAAACCTACCAAGACATGGCCCTTCACCTAAACTGACAGACTGGGCAAGGTGAGCATTAATCAAAAAATCAGCCAAGAGGCCCATGGTAACTCTGGAGGAGCTGCAGAGATCCGCAGCTCAGGTGGGAGAATATGTCCACAGGAAAACTATTAGTTGGCCAATCCACAAATCTGGCCTTTATGGAAGAGTGGCAAGAAAAAAAGCCAATGTTGAAAGAAAGTCCAATTTGCAGTTTGTGACAAGCTATATGGGGGACACAGCAAACATGTGGAAGAAGGTGTTCTGGTCAGGTGAGCTCAAACTTGAACATTTTGACCTAAATGGAAATACTATGTGTGGCAGAAAATTAACACTGCGCTTTTCTTCAGCAAGGACAGAGTGGTCAGAGTTGATGAAAAGATGGATGGAGCCAAATATAGGGCAAGCTTAGAAAAAAATCTGTTAGAGTCTGTAAAAGACTTGTGGCCAGGGTGGAGGTTCACCTTCCAGCAGGACAACGACCCTAAACATATAGCCAGAGCTATAATAAAATGCTTTAGGTCAAAGTATATTCATGTGTTAGAGTGACCCAGTCAAAGTCCAGACTTAAATCCAACTGAGAATTTGTGACAAAACTTAAAGAATTGTTCACAGACACTCCCCATCCAATCTGACTGAGCTTGAGCTATTTTGCAAAGAAGAATGGGCAAGAATGTCACTCTCTAGATGTGCAAAGATGGTAGAGACATCCAAAACACTCACAGCTGTACTTCACAATTATGTCTATCACATAAAATCACAATAAAATATATTCAAGTTTGTGGCTATAACGTGACCAAAATGTGAAAAAGTCCAAAAGATATAAATGCTTTTGCAAGGCACTATAGTACTTGAAGCTGGTTATAATGCATAATTGCATGATTTGCTTTCCCTAATCATGTAGCAGATGTTTGAAAGTGGAAGTGAAGATGGTTGCATATAGCAATAAAACAGCACATTCACATTCGGAAGCACACACACGCACACACACACACACACACACACACGCACACACACACGCACACACACACACGCACACACACAAAGAGAGAGAGAGAGAGACTTTGCTATGACTTTAAGGCTGCTGTGAACTACAAGGTCAGTAATTTTGATAATTACGTAAATTTAAGGGTAAGTACTTTTTTTTCTTTTGCTCAGGTAGACATGTAAATAGAGGACTTTTACTTTTACTTGAGTAATATTTTACCTAGGGTATCTTTACTTTTATTCAAGTACTGGATTCGGGTACTTTGCCCACCTCTGTGCACAACACAGAAAACCCTAAAGTGGATGCACTACAGACTCACTGGAACAGGACAAAAATCACCTGGCCTTTTTTACAGTCTTGTACAGGTTGGGTGATTCTTTTCTGTCCACCACGATTGTCAAAAAGTGATTGTGTTACTATATCCTTTTTGGCAGCTTGAGCTTGGACAAATCGGGCCATTCTTCTGATCCTTTTTAACAACAAGGTGTTTCCATTTTATGCATTGTCCTGCTGCCACATGATTGCCTGATTTGATGTCTGCATTAATGAGCACTTGTACAGCTGTTCCTAAAAAAGTAGATAGTGAGTGTAAATATGTTTTTTAAACCTAGACTACCAGTCAAAGGTTTGGACACACCTTCTTCTTTATTGTTTTTCTTTTTTAGTTAATACTGAAGACATCAAAACTATAAAAGAACACGTAAAACAACCCAGAATATGTTTTTTATATTTTAGATTGTAGAAAATATTTTTGATGACAGCTTGGCACACCAGGTAACCATCTGGAATGGTTTTCAGTTCACAGTTGTGCTTTGTGAAAAGTTAATCTTTGACATTTCTTGCCTTCTGTGCTTTATACCATCAGTTGTCTTGTGCAAAGGAAGTGTGGGTAGTCAATAGCCCTATTAGTGCTACTAAAACTACTGTACAAACTCATATTATGGTAAGAAATACTCAATATTTAATACAGTTGATTACAAAGAAAAGATAGTCCATCATTACTTTGAGAATGTATCCTTAAGTGCAGTTGCCAAAACCATCAACCGTTATGATGAAATTGGCTCGTCCCAGGACAGGAAAACCAAAAGCTTTTTTCTAATTTCAAGCTTGAAATGGTCATGTTATGGCTAATAATTTTTCTTATTTGCATTTATGTCTGGGAGGAAGCAAGAGCACCTTCCAGTATAACAGTCCGTTTCTTTTTTGTTTTTTTTTATTACTAAGC
>JAOTRS010037790.1:0-10079 GCA_028565755.1 Dinotopterus cunningtoni
GCACGACTTTTATGCTCTGCTGCCCCAGATGATGAGCATTTAAAAGCTGTAAATGAAATGGGAGAAAAGCTTGGTATATATCAGTAACAAAAAAACTGTATTGTTTTTTTACTTCACAATTAAGTCGTAATTATAAGCTGAACTCATGGTCTCGAATCCTTACATGTATGTTTGGTCTTTCATGTGCAGACTCTGAAGGACTGACCTATGCAGCCCATATATGTTATGTGGTGGCACAGGAAAAGCTGGAATCATGTCAGGGATTCAGCTTTGAACTCATTGGTTGTGACAGGTACTTTGTAATTGTGTGTGCGCACGAGATTATTTTTCTTGACTAGCTACTGAGGCATTTTTCTCTTTGTACCAGTTTGCCAGGCAGCCAATCAGCCTTGAGGGAAGCTATTGAGCGAACTGAGGTATACGAATATGTACGCTTCCTCACCTCAGGGCTTGCCTGGTCAAACTTTCAGGTTGTACTGTCTCTTTTCTTTTTTAATATTTATCTGTCAAATTGAAGCATGAACCATTGCACTAAGATTGAATGACACTGCCTATCTTAGATCCACAAGTACTATCACGCCTTCAAGCTAGCCGAGCTGGGCCTTTCCGATCAAGCCTTTGAGTACTGCGAGACCATCGCCAGAGCAATCGCCACCTTCCCTCGAGACATCACGCAGACCACGATGGAACTCACCATTGTGGTAAATACAATTGTGAAATGGTTTCAAGAGTTTAAATGCAAATGAGTGTCTTTATCATCCATTTAATTTCACTGTCTGTCTTGTAGCTGTGTGAGAGATTACATCGTGCAAAGGGAAGAGAACCCGAGTGGCTGGCTAATCTTCGTCAGCTCCACATGGACAAAATGTTCAAGGTGACAGATTTAGAATGTGGCCTTATGACTAGTGAGATGTTTGCTCGCCATCCTTTATGCCTGGAAACCCATATTACACCACGGGGTATGTTAAAACTGTACTGATTTAGAAGGAAATCAAGGTACCTTTCTATATTCTGAATACTGACATTGAGACACACTTTATTCATCACTGTCTACTGCAAGAGAAAAGAAAGAGCATGATGTCCTTTCTTCCTGGTTTCAAATAAACTTCACTGATTGACGGTTTCTTTGTTTAACAGAGGTGTTTGTGTCACGGTATATTCCGGGAGAGCCGCTTGGAGGAGGAGCCTTCGGGAGCATCTGTGCAGGAGTCTGTAGGGCAGATGGAAAACAGGTAATAGGACTACACACCTACAGTTAATCTGCACTGATCAATGTAACACATTCCAACCTATGGACTGTATTTGTACTTTATGTTGTTATGTAAGTTTGTAATGTTTTTTTTATGTTTAAACAGGTTGCCATGAAATATGTGTGCAAGAGTCGGAACGAGATGTTCATCACTATTGTAAGTAAATGTAATTTTATATCCAAGATTAAGCCATTAAGCCATAGGCCAGAATGTATTTGTTACTTCAAACTTAAATACGTTTATGACTCAGATTTTATTATGTATAATCCATAATGTCAATACTAATCCAAATCTTTGTATTGTAATATCTCTACTTACCACAGTTTACTCCAAACTCATGCTAATCGTATATGAACTTATTTCAGCCTGGAGAGACACAGCACCTACCTCTGGAGGTAGCTCTAATGCACATGGTCTCCAAGCCATCTCACTGTGACCATGTGCTCGAGCTCTTCGAATGGTTCGAAACGTCACATTGCTACATCTTAATCTTGGAGTGCCCCACTAACTGCACGGACCTCCGACACTTTCTAAAAGGTCACAAAGGTTGACTGGCAGAGCCACTAGCCAAGCACGTTATGCGTCAGGTGGTTCAGGCCGCTCGACATTGCTGTGACTGTGGCGTTCTGCATCGGGACATCAAGGCAGAAAATCTCCTCATCAACACAGACACACTGGAAGTAAAACTAATAGACTTTGTTGTCTTTGTAGAATATCATGGTCGTCCTGCTACCACCTGGGGCCTGGGAGTTCTCCTCTTTGACATGGTGTGTGGAAATTTGCCCTTTACTACCAAGGACGACATTGTTAATCGGAACATACGCTTCGCTCCCGGTGTGTCTAGAGGTGAGAAAATGCAAACGTGTTATATTTAGACCTGCATAGTACCATTGGAAGATCGAAGATAGATTTTCCTTCCAGAAATGGTTCAAATCATAATTTGTATGTAAATGTTGATCTCATCACTACACATACTGTAGGTTGCTGCAATCTGATATTGTGGTGCCTGGCGAGACACCCTCGTGCACGGCCAACGTTTAAAGAAATCCTTTGCCATGGATGGTTTACAGAACCCCAGAACAAAGTAAAGGTAAGACAGTGAAAAGAAAATTAAACTTTTTTAGTACTTCGGTGTTCGCCTGAAGTTAAACCTGCACCATAAATAAAATCAAAATTTTGAGTAGAAGTGATGTTATGAGCAGTTAAGTTCCAGATTACGTCACAACATGCAGCGCTTTTTTGGATGAATTTAATGCTTTTTCTCTCCTTTAGGTGGGTGTGGCTATACGTGTCTCAACAGAACCAATCAATTCAATAGTTTGATAATTAGATAAAAGTGTATACAGGGTCACAGGGGGCCTGAAGCCTATCGCAGGAGACTTAGGGCACGAGGCGGGGTATACCCTGGACAGGGTGCCAATCCATCGCAGGGCACACACACATATACACACTACATGCAATTTGGGAATGCCAATTAACCTAATCTGTATATAACAAATAACAAATATGTATAACCCAATAATTTTATTCTTGTAGACCTTTTCTGCAGTATCTAAAGATCTAAAGTTAAAGGTGTTAACTTTTAATTCGTATTTATTTTTAGTCATATGCTTCCATTATGTGTAGTCAAATATTAGTCATATCCAATATAATACCAAATCATAATTATGACACATAAATTTATTATGTACTGTCATTTTACTTTTGACAGAACATAGATCATAGTGAGACTCCTCCTCTTCATCTTCATCCCCTGGAGAGCCACATTACAGCATGGGGTATGTTAGAATCTACTGTGCCATTTCCAAAAACTGTATTAATCATTCCTAATTCACACAGCAAGGTATGTAGAGTAATGTATAGTCAGCAAACACATAACTCAGTAAAAATTCACTATGGAGACTCTTGTTTTATTTGACCTTAATTGAAGGATTGTCTGTTTGTTTAATAAAGGAGTTTGAGTCACTATACTCTAAGGGAAAGCTTCTAACTGAGGGAGGCTTCGGGACTCTCTGCGCAGGAGTCCGTATAGCAGATGGCAAACAGGTAATATGTTTACATGTACAGTAAATTTACGCTGTTAAACAAAACACACGAATTGTAAAGCATTAGAAAGTATGGACCTCTCTGAGATACAATCACAAGATTCCACAATAGCACCTACTGAATATCCGGGCCACGTTGAAAGCTATGGACTGTATGTGATTTGTTCATGTTTTATAGTAAGAATGAAATTACATTTTGTTTTTGTGAACAGGTTGCCATTAAACATGCAGGAAAAAGTCCAAACGACAAATTCATTACCATTGTAAGTAAACGTCCACTTCTGAGATACTGCAGACAAAACACAGCGTCCAACCTCTTTATAAACCTGATGATGTGTCATTTTACTTATTCTTGCTAAAATAGTCAAAAACTATTCACCTTCAAATAAATCATGTTTCAGAGTAAAAACCTATTCCTTATCATTTATAATAGAGATCCTAGTCAGTATCATCTCCGCTCCCTATAGTTTATAATTATTTACTTTAAATAATTGTATATGCTCTTATTTCAGCCTGAAGAGACACGGTGCCTACCTCTGGAGATAGCCTTAATGCAAATGGTGTCTAAACCAGTACCATGTGAGAATGTAGTAGAGCTGATTGAATGGTTTGAAATGCCAGATTGCTACATTTTTATCTTGGAGAGACCCGGCCCCTGCACAGATCTTGGCCAGTTTCTAAAAGGTCACAAAGGTCATCTGTCAGAACCACTAGCTCAGCACATCATGCATCAGGTGGTTCAGGCCGCTCGACATTGCTGTGACTGTGGCGTTCTGTATCGAGACATCAAGGCAGAAAATCATCTCATCAACACAGACACACTGGAAGTAAAACTAATTGATTTTAGCTGTTGTGAAGGACACCCCCTACACCACTTATCCAGGTAAATGCATAATAGTTATGGGACAGAATTTAATAAAATGCAATGGAGAACCCTTTGTGACGTATCTGATGCCACTCATTCTCTCAGGAAAAGAGGCTTTCCTTCTGCCTGAGTGGGTGTGTGAGGGTGAATATCATGGTCGTCCTGCTACTGTATGGAGTCTGGGAGTTCTCCTATTTAACTTAGTGTGTGGAGACTTGCCCTTTCATAACGAAGACGACATGGTTAATTTGAACATGTGCTTCGCTCCCGGTGTGTCTGGAGGTAAGAAAATGCAAACAGATCACATTTTAATTAAAAAAGGAATTAAACATATTGTTTTTTTTGTCTTTAAATTGTCCCTCTTATCGCTACACAGTTTGCCATGATCTGATACTTTGGTGTATGTTACGATGGCCTCGCTCTCGACCAGCATTCGAAGAACTCCTCAGTCATGAATGGTTCATGGACCCTGAGAACAAAGTGAAGATGAGACACAATACCTTGTTGCTTTCAGACTTGTGGACCTTTTCCAGTATTTCAACTAAAGTGGAAGCTGTTTAATTTAATTAATTAGTTTTGTAGTTGTAGGTTATAAGTGTTTGCATGTTTGTATTACATGCAATTAAATATTAAAGCTATCCAATATGATACCAAATCATAATTATAACACTATTATTCACACAATGACTTATGTACAATCATTTCTTTTCTACAGAACACAGATTATAGTGAGACTACTGTTCTTCAGTTTCATCCTCTGGAGAGCCAAATTACACCAAGGGGTGTGTTAGAATCCATCATTTGCTTAAAAATCACACTGGAGAAATTGTACAGTAATCTGTAACTAGACAATACATACCGTATTTAAAATTTGCAGCAGAAATTTTTATTTCAGTTGAACTTAATTATTGGATTGTCTGTCCGTTTAACAGAAAAATTTGAGTCACTGTACTCTACAGGAGAGCTGCTAGGCACAGTAGGCTTCAGGACTCTCTGTGCATGACTTCACAGGACATATGACAAACAGGTAATGTAACGTGTACAGTGAATTTACACTGTTCAAAAAATGCAGGAATTGTAAAGCATTACAAATGATTGACCTCTTTGAGATACAATTACAGGATATAACAATAACACTTGACTTAATGTTTAGGGAAACAGAATGCTATATCAGGACAGCAGAATGAAAAATCATGTTTTTGGCAGGGACTATTTAGTAACCGTGCAACTGAATTGATGTCACTTCATTTGTGACATCACAAATTCATTTGAATGTTTAATCTTCACTAAATTAATGTTTAAATAATGTCTAATTAAGGTGAGTGTCCAGAAATAGCATCTTTTGTCAATCACCTGCAAAAAAATAAAACTTGCAGAAAAATGATGGTGAATTGGGATGACTTGGAGCGAGGACGAATGCTCCAGTGGGATGGGTTCCCTGGATTGTTCAAAAATAACAATATCAATACCAGTCATTACCATGAATCGAATCTAAAATTTTGCCCATTTTAAATCAGCTGTATACAAATTGTGGACTTTTCAATCTGTTGTTATTTTAAGACACAATAGTCAGCTGGTCTGGAATAGTTCTTGCAAGTCAAGTACAATTATTTGTTAAGTGCATTTGCAAAACCAATCAAGCACCATGATAAAACTGGCTCTCAAGAAGACCATCTCAGGAAAGCAAGACCAAAGCTTACATTTGATGCAGAGATGAAGTTTAGAATTACCATTTAGAGTTACCAGCCTCAGAAATCACCAATTAACAAACAGCACCTTACTGTAAATTAAAGCAATTATGAAGGCTTTACAGACCATAGGTAGCAGACACATCTTGATATCATCTGTTCAAAGGAGACTATTTCATATTTAGGACGCCTTCAGCCTTGTTTTACATTGTTTAAAGAAATAAAAATCAGGAAAGACCATGGAATTAGAAGGTTTGTCCAAACTTTTGACTAGTAGTGTAGGTAATGTTCTATTAACATTCTGAAAATGTTAAATGACCAAAAAATTCTCAGAGAAAATGGCACATAGGGTAACAGGACAAAATGGTCTTAGAACGAACAAAGGTATAATGTTTTGCAAAGATTTCTAGATTTCTAGTTAGTTACATTTACTGAGTTAACTGGCCAGTATCATTGACTATTTAGTAACATTCTGTTATTGAACTTTAGAATAAAAGATGGGAAATAGGTAATAACATACAGTGTATGTCCTTTAAGTTGTTATACAAGAATGTAGCTACTGTAGGTTTTGTACGCGTAAAATATGTGGGCAAGAGTTGGGACGACATGTTTATCACCAATGTAAGTAAACTTAATTTACTTATGAGGTAAGCCATACAAGGAATAAGCCAAAATTATGTGTAAACTTATTTTTCCTCTACAAACATAATCATAAACAATTCACTTTCCAAACATGTTTAAGACTTTTTTTTCCTTCACCAAAATGTTGATGAATTAAAAGTGTGAAGGTAAGCAAGGCCTTATTCTCCACTGGAAATATGGCCAATTCAAATTACAGATGAATAGAAAGTATGTACTGTTTATTTTCTGTTGATACTTTACAATAAGAATATAAACAAAGGCGGCACAGTGACTTAGTAGTTAGCACTGTTGCCTCGTACCTACAGGTTCAGGCTTTACAAAAGTATTCATACCCCTTGAACTTTTCCATTTTTCATCACGTTACATCCATAAACAAATGTATTTTATTGGGATTTTTTTATGTGATATATCAACACAAAGGGGCACATTATTGTAAAGTAGAAGGAAAATGGTTTTCTAAATTTTTTTACAGATAAAAATCTGAAAATTGTGGCATTCATTTGTATTCAGCCCGCTTTACTCCAGAAGCGATGGTAATGTGACAAAAATGTGGAAAGGCTCAACGGGTATGAATACTTCTGGACAGATTGCAAAAAAATATTTGGGAAAATTCATAATGACAAATTTATTATAATTGTAAGTAAACTCATTCTGAGAAACCACAGAAGGCCCACTAACATCAACATTATAGACCAGATAATGTGTCAATATACTTTTATTTTTACTTAAATACAAACAGTTAACTTTAAAATCATGAGTTGGATTTAGTTTCTTTATCATTTATAATAGATATCTGACCTAGTATCAAGCCAAACCTTTCTATTTAACATCTCTGCTTAAACAAAGCTTAACAGGTTTCAGTAGAATCATCTACAGGTTTGCTGTTGGTTGTTTCAATGCTTCCAGAAACTTCAGCAAAACGCCCCCACAGCGCCACCTGGAGGGAAAACAGATAGAGCTCGTTAAAAAAAAACTAGCAACGCGATACAATAATAGTAACCAGCTTTCCTAATATTTTCGTTTGTCATAAGAAATACCAAACATGTAATTAAAATCCAGCATGATATATGGTTTAGAGTGTGAAGTGTGAAATGTAGAAATAAATGGGAGTTGTCCGTTATTCTGTGTCTTTTATTTTGAAATAAAGGAGTAGTGGGTATAATCTCAAACTTCACCTCACACAGGGTTAGTGTGCGTATCACACAGCTGTGTGTTCCCTGTACATGTGTACTTTCTAGGGTTTTATGGCGTAGTGTCTACACCCTACCTAGTGCAGGACTCCCCAGTAGTGGGTCATTTGAGATACGGCCTGTCTAATTGCTCTGTTCAGTTTGACAGTAGCGCTGTAGCGTGTAGCTTGATAGGGATTTCTGTAAGATTCGAGACATGGACGAAGCTGCTGTTGGAGTTTTAGTTTATAATCTGATTTTAAAGTTAATTTAGCTGTAATGGAGCGGCAGGGGTTCACCGGTGACCTGGAGAGCAGGAGTAAAGAGCAGCTGTATGAGATACTGACACGGCAAGAGAAGTTGCTGAACAATAAGTAAGGAATTGGACCCTGTTTTTATCCTGTCATTGGTTTCAGACTTTATAAACTTTATAAACGTGAAATATTAGCTGTAATTACCCGAGCTTTTTAATGAGAGAGGAGGTTGTGCGGTTAGCGCTGTGTGGCTAACATTAGATGCGTCACGTTTCCCTCTGCTTTTGTGTTTCCCGCGACTCTGACTCGACCTTTCTGTTTTAATGTGACATGAAGATCTGAAATCTGCTGAAGTGATGAGGAACACACTAAACAGTGGTGCCAGATATTTTCAGGGGAAAGTATACGTATAACGCAGTCTCATACAGTCAAGAAAAGTCGCCGCGTGACGTCACTGTCTGAGGAGCATGCTTATAGACAAGGGCATTTCATATTAAAACTGTGTGAAGACATTTAGGATGGGGTGGAGATTTATCAGGGTGAAAGAAAGAAATTATAAGAACTATTAAAACTTATTTATAATAAAAAAGTTTTCATTTAATTACTTTTTTGGTCATGGCACCACAAACAAACTTACTATATTATTATGAAATATTAAAATTTCTACTTAAGATGTGGGGAAAAAATAGATTCAGTTACATATTGTGATTGTTTTGTGTGGCAATCTATGTTTCGTCACACTGACACCAAAATCCAATGAAAAAAAAAATAAAAAAATTTTATACTAGGGATGGGGAACACCAGTCACACACACACACCCCTCCCCGATACGATTTTATCACCATATCTAGGTGCTGATTCGATTAAAATTGCGTTCCCGATTTTTTAAATATCCTGATTCAATATAAAAAAAAATTTAAGACTTTGTTACAATTTAAAACCTTTAAAAAAGCTTAATAATGTAGAACGTTCCTTATAACATTAGTTTTCTCATTTAAAAACCAAGTGCAGTATTTAAACAATACGAACTAACTTTTAGAGTTTAGCACCTAACTTAAAATTAAATTAAACGAATAGCTACATTGTTATTGTATTTGTCATAAAATTGTGTTAACAGTGTAGAGTACTCCACCTGTAAAATTATAAAGAAACGGTGATGTTTTATCGCCTTAAATGCCTCAAAGTCTCAAAACTCAACTTGACAGTGAGCATGTGGGTTGAGAGGCTGTGAGGCCACGGACGTGTACGGCTTCTAACAAACGCGATTTTTGGCGAATTATCGCTTGCTGCGTTTTGAGCCTGCAAACACAAAAGCGTAAGCTTTTGTAATGAGTGGTTTTGATATAAATTCACTCACTGGGTGCATAGAAAGAGACAGTTTGGAGGCTTTTAATGCGTGCAATTTTTGATAATGTGAAACCATAAAATTGCATTTCTGTTGCGCCTTTTGGAAGCTTCTGCGCTCGGTACAAAATTGTTTATATCTGAGGCTGATCAGCCGATCATTGGTAATGACCAGTCAAACTGAAAACCAGTCAATTCTGGTCATTGACTGGTTAATCTCTATTATAAATGTAAAAATATATTTTTAAAATAAATTTCAGAGACTGTGTGGCGATATGTGAATCACTACATAAAAGAATCACGATTCATCTCTAATTACTACTGTACATGTTTGCAGCACAGTGTCCTGTGTGGTAAGAGTAAAATATGTTTATTTGGAATTGTAACAAAAAAATTAAACCGTGGTAGTGAGCAGTCGCAAAACCAACATGAAAGAACCGTTATATTTATAAACTGTTGTGTTGAACACAAGACGGTTTAGTGGTAAGTGATGTTGCCTAACGCGAATCTTACCTCCAGTCTGTGTGTGTGTGTCTCTGTGTGTGTGTGTGTGTGTGTGTGTGTGTGTGTGTGTGTGTGTTTGCATGTTCTACTTGTGCATGGTGGGTTTCCTTCACAAATTGCCCTTAGTGTATGCATAACAGTGTGTGTGTGTGTTCTCCGATAAATTGGCACCTCATCTACGATATACAGTTGTGGCCAAAAGTTTTGAGAATTACATAAATATTGGAAATTAGAAAAGTTTCTGCTTAAGTTTTTATAATAGCAATTTGCATATACTCCAGAATGTTATGAAGAGTGATCAGATGAATTGCATAGTCC
>JAOTRS010037828.1:0-10078 GCA_028565755.1 Dinotopterus cunningtoni
GGCGGGGGGGAGAAACACGGAGAGGGGGAGGAGCCTGAGAGAGAGAGAGAGAGAGAGAGATGCTTTAGATAACACAGACACACATACACACACACACACACACACTGCTCACTTTTTCATATTTACATTCTGAGCCAAATCATGAAGAACGTGCAAATCCAAAAACTAATCCAAACTAATTATTGCCCCTCGTCCTTCGTCTGTCCCGGGAGACTTCGGGCTCGAGGCGGGGTACACCCGGAATGGAGTGCCAATCCATCACAGGGCACACATGTATACACACACACACACACACATGCTCATTCACTCACTACGGGGCAAAATCGGGGACGCCACTTAACACAACCTGTACGTCTTGGAGGAAAACCGGAGCACCCGGAGGAAACCCACCAAGCATGGGGGAGAACATGCAAACTCCATGCTCACAGAACAGGTGCAAGGCCACCGTGCTAACCACTACGCCACCGTGCTAACCACTACGCCACCATGCCGCCCCTGGTACCCTCCCTTCTTATTCCCCTTCTGTAACAACCTGATAGTGAAAAGCATAAAGGTGAAAAAGTGTAGTTTTCAGATATGATCATATAACAGTTTACTAGACTATGGAACACTCTTCCAGAGTATCTGAGGACGACACAGGTTGAAATAATTCGTAGCACTTTGAGATTTGCTTCAAATATTATAAGTGCATTATAAATAAAATGTATTATTATTATTATTATTATTATTATTATTATTATTAACAATTTTTCCACCATAATACTTTAATGCTTCTTATCTCATGAATCCATGCTTCGTTTTTTGTAAATATGCATACACGTTTATATTTTTAATAGATAAAAATAAAAAAGAATCACATTTGCTAAATACAATCTCATGCCACTTTATGAAGTGTCCGTAACTTTTTTGAAATCAAATCTACCAACGATATTAATTGTCATGCAGATGAAACTTTAACTTGAAAAAAGACCTAAACTTGAAAAAGTTTATTATTCCAAAATGCAAAATTGTTAAAATATTGCAGCATGGATTTGACATGGCAACGGACACTACAGATTTTGGTTGGAAAAAAAATCCTTAATTTTGCATGGAATACTTTAATATAAGCAACAATTTTTACAGGTCATTTGCTTCTAGTAGCGTACATTAATTTTAGTATCAGTAAACATAAAAAACTATGAATGAATTGCATTTTAAATTATTAAGACAGTATAACGTTGAAAAATGCCCATTTTCCGGGCACATATAAAATCATCTCTCCAAAACAGCTGAAGTTAGCAACATGAAATTTTTAGGGAAGCGAGATTGGTCACTTCCATGTTGCATAAACTTTAGAAGTAGCACACACATTTTCTGTATTATATGTATAACATAAAAAAATAAACTCAGCACCAATACTGTGTTTTGGCCGTGAGCCGAATCATGAATCATGAATCTGTGAGGGTGCAAACTAGGGCCCTACTGTATGTTCATCTTCCCTTCACTGCACACAGGATCCAAGCGCTTCATCACATCAAGTGAGCTGAGCTTGAAATACAGTAAGAGGAGAAGCTCAGCACTCATGGCAGCAAACTGACCTTATAAGATGGTTTTGAGTTCAAATCCCAGCACTGGCAACCTGCCACTGTAGGCAGCAAAGCATTCACTTAATGCCACTTAACCCGCGACTGCTTTGTTCTTGTCTCAAGTGCAACTCTTGTCGGAAACGTATCATCAGACATGCAGTCAGTGAACCTGCACTTTTAGGAGGAGAACGGTTCCTCAAGAGCTTTCTGTCTACAATAAGGTTTCTTAGCTTCTTAGAAGTACCCTGTCTAGGGTTTAAGGATGTAACCAAATACAAATACAGCAGAACCTCGGCATACGAATTTAATCCGTTCTAGAGGCGAGTTCTTAAGGCGAAATTTCTTATTGTGAAACACATTTTCCCATAGGAAATAATGTAAATGCAGATAATCCATTCTAGCCACCTAAACATTTTACCAATATTACCAATTTCCAACACTCTAATCATATTTTTGCATATAAAAACAATTACATTTAGAAGAGACATATACATGAAGGAAAATATGAAATAAATAGACATTAAACCTTACTTAACCTTAATTTATGATTCTTCTTGGCACAGACTGCTTAAAAAATTAAACTGAAAGCGGCTCAGTTTTCTTCTTGATAACATTCTTAGGACCCATGGTGCTATGTCTTCACAAAATTTTGCACAAAATGCAAAAACCCACGAAAAAATATGTAAACTCGCTTCACTTGCCTTTCCACTAATGCAAACGAGTTTTGAACAGCTCCTATGCCGAAAATGCTTCGTAGACCGAGACAAACTTCTTGCAAATTCTTCAAAAATCTTGTTCTAAAGGCGTAAATTCTAAATAAAGCGTGGCGCTCATATGCCGAGATAGCCCTGTACATTATTCATAATGAGCAGATATAGTTCAGTAAAAGAAATACAAATAGCATGTTTGCTTTGTGTTTGTGTCCCCAGCCAACAGTAGTTAGACTCGTTCCAGTTTGTTTGTATAGGGTGTCCTAAAAGTCTCCATACATTGGGGACAGTTTCCGCGTACTGATCAAAGATTGGTCGATGTAGCCATGCGGAGATCCGCAGATGTACAGTATAACCTCGCTCCCCATGTGAAGACCTTGGTGTACCAGGAAAAGATACAACACAAAGATTTGCCTTTTGGACAAATATATTACAGCAGGCAAAGAAATATACTAATTACTCGAGTGATATAGCTAAGGATGAGGAATGGTCAGAGGCAGAATTCTGTTAAAACCTGCTAATTGTTTTCAAGCGTTTCTAAAGGCAGAGCATATTTTACAAAATGTTCAGATTAGACCACACCCACTTCAGATATAAATCCAAAGACAGATAGTTGTATTGTTTTATACCCTCGGTAGGCTTTTACATAGAACAGATAATGGTAACGCTATAATGGACAAATGAAAAACTCAACATATCCAAATTGTAGAGTGTGTAGTACTGCGCTGCATTGCATATTTTCATGATTGTAACCTGATTCCTGTGAGCTCAGCTCAGCTAAGCGGCATGTTAACAAACCTTTTATTATCGTGACTATGAACAGAAATGTGATCAACCATATTCTTCATCCAAGCCTGCATTGCTAGGACTGTTTACCACTTTAAAGTAATGTACCAAAGTACCTGTTGGAGAAATCTTCTCTCACTTGTAGCCCAAACCCTTAACATGATCTATATATAATAATGAAAAGTTAATGCATTTTTTGTTAACGGCCAAGAAACTACAAAAATGTCCTAAAATGTTCTTTTATACATATTTACCCTTATTTTAAAAAAAAAAACTTTTCATAAAGATCCATAAATATGGGATTTAAATATGGGATATAAAACTTTCAAGCATTTAGATTGGCTTGAGTTCTTTATATACCAGGAATGTAGAAATATACTCACAGCTTAGCAGTGAAGGTTCAGAAGCTGGCGTCTGTCTACGGCTATCATTTCATCCTTGTATAAATTAGCTTAGCAAACATGACAAGTCTGAAAGCTCTAGAGTTTATTTGCTGACATCTCAAACTCAACTGATACCTTGTACAGTACAAATCAGCAGTATACTAAACCTGTGTGGCCCAGAACTAGAATCAGACCTCCACGAGGAATAAACGACTTAAAAAATCACAAGAGACACTTTGCTTTCATCATCCGTCCTGATATTAGACTGCATTTATGGGGAGCGCGTCCTTGTTTCTTATGTTGTAGTCCTGCTTTGTGTGTGTGTGTGTGTGTGTGTGTGTGTGTGTTTGCCAGCAGCTGTGTGTACAGTTCCTTCATTTTAACCTGAATCTACATCCAATCATTTAAACATTGAACAAAGGCTGTGTCTGTATTAAAAGCACTCGTGTAATCCACCTCACATTAGTACTGTTTGCCTTGAGATGACTAAAACTGTACTTCAGAACAAGTTAGCGCTAACTGATGAATGAAGGCAGCCTTCTGACTCAACCTGCTAGCAAGGCAGCTTTCTACACACAGTAGCTTGTACAGTATACAGGCTCGGTAGAAAGTCTGATGGCCAAGAGACGTTCAGTTCGCTTTAACAGGTAGGGTTCATTTAATTACCATGACCAAGCACAGGTCTTTTTCAGTAGCAACGAAAGACGAGTAGCTTGCTTACCAACCGCTAACTGCTTTAAAAAACGCATTAAATTTTGACTATATTGACAAGATTTGGCTCAGGAACACCCACTGCTTACCCTCACCCCTAACCCTATATTTCCATTAACACAACGACGATCTCCGCCACTCTAGGCAACGCTTGTGATACCACCAGGTGCTTCTGGGACGATTCTGAAAACTAGTCAACCCGCTTTCCTCTTGAATATTCACACCAGAGGTCAGACCAGAGGGCAAGAATTTCCATAATGATGAAGATATCTAAATCACAGCCACAACTCTTTGACCAATTTTATCCCAAACTGGACTTAACTGACTCATGTAGAAAATAACAACAATAAACACAATTAAAACAGATGAAAAGAAACAATTTATTTGCATAGCCTATTGTAGAAGAACAAGGAGACATCAGTAACACAACAACACAACAAGCTGATCCACTTTTCAAAAGATCTCCGTTAGCACACAAAGCTGTGCTATAGACCAGACATCACAGATCTGCATCCTGTAGAAATCCGCCTTAAGTGCTAACTAGCAAGTGATACGTCTTTCGTGAGTTTGTTACACAGACACTAGCTTTGTTGGCAGATTAGCAAAGCAAAAGAAGACTATACATAATTGATGAGTGTTAAAGCATGCTAGAATAAGATGAAACAACAGTTTCTTCGACAGATTTTTTTACATTTTCATGCCTTAACCAAAAACTTTATTGTATAATTTCATTTAGAGCATGAAACAACCAGACAGCCTGTCACTCTCAATCTAGAGAGACTTCCAGATGGGGACCAGAGTTGTGATCAACTTTCATCTAAAAAGTGTACAAAAGGCTCATATTACACTGAGTATATTTGTCATTTAACCACTGTAGCTTCAGCCTCAATTGCTCTGCCCCTAACAAAGAGCGTTTCATAACTTTTATAAATTTTGCTGGTAACAAGATTCAGAATCTTTATGGCTTCAATTAGTTTTTTTTTCTTTTCATTTTGCAACTCTGTGTACACATGTACAAAAAAAGCCTTTAACCACAGAGGTACAATGACCCATTCATAGTCATTGGACTGGAAAACATTAATGTACAGTACATCGCATCCATGCATGTTTGCAGATTTCTGTTATGGCAACCAATGGCATCTTTACATTTTGGGGGGATTCCTTGTTTAACCCTTTAACATTCTGCTCAACTTTTTTTCAGTTACTATTTCTTATTGAAAAATATTTTGAACTTGACCTAACTAAGCCATCTCTACCATTCGGTTGAGGTACGCAACTCTAAATAAATGCACAGATCCACAGATTTTGCAATGTGTCCCATTGCTCTGTTGAATACAACATTTGTGCTGTTGCACCACAACACCAAAAGTTAGCATGTTGTTTGACATTTCATTTGGTATTTGTAAATATACTGATTTTTACCACTTTTACCCTGAGGCAACATCTCAACCATTTGGAAGAGATGCATATCCATTGTTGTTATAACCCAAGGAAATAAAAACAATGCAAGAAAGTTTTTCCTTTGTGGATGTTCTTGTGAGGATGTTAAAGTGTTAAGATTTTAGTTTGAAGCATTTGCAAGGAAATATGGTTGAACAGTTGCAATAACATTTAAGAAAGTTTATTTATGTACAGTTAAAGCAGGCAGTTTATTAAAGCCTCTAGGAAAAGCTTGCAAGTCTATTACTTAACTCTGTTATTAGGTACTGTATTACACTCTATGTAGTGTATTTCAGGAGTGCAACTGCAGCATTTTCTCCAACATCCAAAAACATACCAATTGGTAGCTTGGCTGGTTTAACATGGCTCTAAGTCTAAATGCGTTTGTGAATATGTTTGCCCATGGTGTGCCTTGCAGAGTGTATTGCAAAATATGCTCCAGATGCTTCGGGAATCTGACTAGGATAAAGCGCCGCCTGAAAACTCCCATCTAAATCAGTCTCATGTTATGTTCATATAGAGAAACACAGCATGACTTGTTCTCATGACATATTTTCAACATCATAATCTGTCCTTCTTTTTTAAATAATTTTTACCAATATTTATGAATAGATAAATATCTATGATCTTGTGCAGACTTGAACAGAATGGCTACCCTTCACAATCTTGTTCTTCTCAAAGGTTAATCTTCATGTCTGTTTTCCTCTGGATTGGTCTCTGCAATTAAAACTAAAATGAATTGTACATTCTAGTTGTTTAATACAGTATGCTTTCATTTCTTTTATTTTTTTACTTGAACACAAAAAGTGCTACTATTTTCGTCTTTACACCTGCAGTGACAGCTTTGCAGTGCAAATGCAATACTGAGCCAGATGTTGCATTATGCGTGCTCTGAGCTGAAAAGTGGCTCGAGCACACGGCGAACTTGTAGTGGAGGGAAGCGATACCTGAACAACAGATTAACTTACAATCCTCTGGTCTATGTTAAGGTTTTTGGCAATAAAGCAACAATATACTGTATTTAGTGGTGTGGCAAGTAGCATGGAGCATCTGCATAGATCCTTCACGACTCTACTACGATTGACGTTCAAGTCAAACCAGGACTTTTAAATGTGCGGAATAGCAGAACACCCTTAATTTCTTTATATAATCCCCTGCTACACTAATGCATCTATCCCTGTGTTTCACTAAAGCTTGGATACCATCACGGTAAAAAGTTTTCTCAGTCATGATTAGACTGCCTGCTTCACGTCTGCAACGCTGGCCTCCCAGGAACTCCTTTAATGGCACATAAATTAAAAAGTAGTGTGGCCGAACGGTCTAAGGTGCTGGCTTAAGAATTCAGTCTCCTTGGGGGGTGTGAGTTCAAATCCCACTGCTGCCAATACGTGGTTTTTGGAATTTCCCTCGGGATCACTATAGTATCTATCTATCTCTATCTACATGTGGAAACAGCTTGAAGCGAGGTCAGGACTGTATGGGGGATGTGGCAACTCCCAGTGATGTTGGTGAATGACTGTGTGTACAGTTCCCACAGACAGATTCGTCTATTCCGCGAGTTGGCGACAAGTTATACGTAGAATTTTAAGGATCAGGAGTTCCACTCGTGAAATGTTTACAGGAACGACTGCAGCTGGCAGCTGCTTTTCTTAGCAAGTCTCGATTTGACTTCAACGCCCCTTGTACATTTATCCAACATTGCTAATCGTCAACTGCATGTTTTTACTGCATGACTTGATCTCAAACTATTAATACTCGCATACTGTAAATGTGATATTTTCTCTCTCTCTCTCTCTCATGCATTTTATTCCTAAATGAATGATTGATGCAACTTTAAAGTCTTGCTCCACTCTCAGTCAATGCTTTAATGTACATCTGTATGAGACCATATGTCAATAATGATAAGAATAGATTTATAGGAATAGTTTAATTTTCATTTTATGAGTCTTCGTCTAAGGCGGGACAGCGGCATAGTGGTTAGCACTATCGGCTTGCACCTCCATGGTCGAGGGTTCGATTCCCGCCTCGGGGTCTGTCTGTCTGTCTGTCTGTGTGTGTGGTGTTTGCATGTTCTCCGGTTTCCTTCCACAGTCCACAGAGACATGCAGGTTAGGCTAACTGGCGCTCCAGAGTCGCGTGTGTTCTCTCATGTACGGCTGATGGCGGATCTCAAACTCACGTTAAAGATCGCGTAACAAATAGGTTCTCCACTGACTTAACTATTTTCTTTGGCTCTTGATCAATCACTGGTGCTCACAAAGCATCCAATCAGAAAGAGAGAGAGTTAGAGAATGGGGGGAAGATGGGAGCATGAGAAAAGCTGAAGGTAGGACCATTATATGCTGAGGTCCACAAAATGGGGAGAAAGGACTGCAGAGCATTAATTCTCTCTCTCTCTCTCTCTCTCTCTCTCTCATTCAGTGCAGTACTGAAACATGATGCAGTCCATTCAGAGCCGTGCGTAACCCATTCATTGCTGGTACACACATCGAAATGTGATTAGAAAAATCTTTCCAATTCCTGATGAAGAAACACACTCTTGTACACACACACATACACACACTCCACTAAGAAGAGCCGTAAAGAAGTGATTTTTTTTTTTGCGTGTTGCTGCAGTAAGACAAATTATGACTCTCCCCCTTCTCCATCTCTCTTTCTCTTTCTCTCTTTCTTTCTTTCATGAATGAACATTGTGCCTAAAGGATCTCCAAGCTACAGCTTAGCTCTCGTTTTCACACTTTTAAGTTCCGCATAAAACACTCGGATTACAGTAGGCGAGCCAATCTCTCTCACTCTCTCTCTCTCTCTCTCTCTCTCTCTTATCTATTCACAGAGTTAGCATGGCACCTCATTCAATCACTCTCCGTCCATTTCTGCCCTCTCCTGGTCTCAGTCCATCTATCTCTGACTCATAAAATGAGTAAAACAGTAAGTTCTGCTCAAATTTCATGATCTCTCTTCATCTCTTTTTGACTCTATCAATGTAATTTCCCGTTATCTTCATTCACTCTTCATCACACACTCTCTCCCTCTCTCTCCTTCTCTCGATTCCTCCTACAGAGTTCTTGCTTCGCTCTGCCTCTGCAAACTATCCCAGGACCCACAGCAAAGAAAATCACCAGGCAAAAGGCGACAGAACAAGGTAAGAAGACCTTCTTAGAGGATTTTTTAACTTTTTATCATTATTATTATTATTTTAATTGGAGATCCCATATCAATTTAAACCTCGTTAAAATATTACACAGTTAAAAAAATTACATAAATGCAATACATTCCATGCAAACTTAAATAAAACTCTAGCTGTAGAACTGGCTAAATCCAAAATGTCAGCGTCGTTTGCCTTCTTTAGCATACACAAAGCGCTAAAAATAAACTCACCACCTGGCTGTTCAACTAAGAACTATTAAACTGTGTCTATTTTCCCCCATAAGCTCTATTTGTGTAGTTTTATATAATTTCCTATTCCTATTTCACTAACTATGAAAAACAATAAACCGTTTTTTTTAACAATATGACACATCTTATTAGTTTTTTTTTTTTTTTTACGTCTTAGCATCATGTGAAAATTAGCTTGCCCAGATTTCACTGGCTTGAGTGACTCTATTTCGTCATTGTCCACGGCTGACGACTGCTTTTTCCACGTTAACGTGTGAAACTAGAAAAAAATATTCCATGTTTTACACTGTTCAGTACTGTTAGTTTTGCATGTTAGCATGATGTGAAAACTAGCTAGCAAAAAAAAATGTTTTACCCTGTTCGACTGCAAAAATGTGTTAGCAACTAAAAATATCCTGAATATAGTTACATTTTTCTACACTTTTGTAAAATAACAAGATTACAACAAACCAAATGTAAGATTATTATGCTCAATTCTAACAAAAGTTTACTAATATTTTAGGCAAAAAAAAAAAAAAAAATTCAAAAAAAAATTTATTCGGCAGATAATTTTGCTAGTTTGTAGGATTTTTTTCTTGAAATAAGCAAAATTCACTGCCAGTAGGACAAGAAATTTTCACTTCACAATTTTAGTAACATTTGACTATGAATTAACTTAAAAATCTTATATCTGGTTTGCAGTAAACTTATTTTTGAACAATTAGAGGTAGGTTTGGCTACATTCAAAAATATTTCACTTGCTAAGATGTCATTTTTGCAGTGAAGTACTTCTGTTGATTAGGTGAATCTCAGCAAACAGGAAATGTAGCATGAAAAGTGAAGTTCAAAAAGCACTATTTTGTATGGTAGTGTTTAATCTAACAAATTGTAGTGAAAACCTTCAAGAAACTTACACATTCTAATGTAATTTTATACATTTTTGCTTTCCACATGGAAAGACAAACACACTATATATTCAGCCACTGGAAAAAAAATGCTAGCTATTGATTGTGGCTAACCGATCCCATTAGTTATACTGAACAAAAATATAAACGCAACACTTTTGTTTTTGCTCCCATTTTTTATGAGATGAACTCAAAGATCTGAA
>JAOTRS010037899.1:0-10075 GCA_028565755.1 Dinotopterus cunningtoni
ACAAGACAGACTAGAAAACTAAACAGACTACGATCTAAGCAGGTTAGTAGTTCACCGGTTAGTAGTTAAACAGACTAAGAACTAAACATACAACAGAGCTAATCCTCCTAGAGGCTAATCCTACTAGGGGCTAACCATGCTAGAGGCTAAGCCTACTCTAGGTGACACACTGGCATGGAGACAAACTAACAACACATACTTAATCAACACCAATGTAACCTTAACTTAAATAGCTCCACAAACAAAATGCCAACTAAAACAATACAAAACAATATGCCCACTTAACATAACCAATGCTTGACACAGTTTCCCAGAACAAACAGCTATTTATGAAAGAACTAATGAGCTACCTCGGTTCAGGCGAGCGCTCTCATCACCTGACCGAGGTGCATTCTGGGAAACTGAGTCTACAAACAAAAAACTACACAAGTCAAGATTTCGGGTGCCCATCGCCCTCTATGGGTGATCCTTTACAACTATCCGCTGACTTTTACATGAATTATATGAAATGCCTTCCCTCTGTGAAACATTTAGTTATGTAGCAGGTGTTTGAAATCAGAATCAGAAATAGCTTCAGAGAGAGCGAGAGAGAGACTCCTTTACTATGACTTAAACCCTACAGTGAGCTAATAATTGTGTGGTTATTTTTGATAAGTATATTTGAATGTAAATTCTTTTGTACTTTTTCTCAAGTAGAAATGTAAATGGAGGACTTTTACTTGAATAATATTACACTCGGTGTATCTCTGTTAACTCAAGTACACTTTGTCCAAAAGGTACTGGAATCAAGAGGGATGTCCATAGGTAGTCCAAAGTTGGGTGCAGTGATAAATGGAAAGATCTGACAGCTGCCCAGGGAGATCACAAAATCTTGACTTATGGATGTATTACCTGGGTTGTATAGCAGCTCAGATTTGCTTGAATTATATTTGAGCTGACAGCAAAAACTTCCATCCACATCGAGCTCTTTCAATTCCTGTGCTCCTTGCTTGAAAGCAAATTATTTGATGGAGACCCCTGTGGCTGGCTTTTTCCCATAATACACCTTAACTTTAAACTGAAAAGTTTGGCAAGAATGTTCAACAGTGTTATTTTTCCTGTTGTCTCTTTGTCTAACCATGTGCACAATGAACACAAGAAAGACTTCATGTGTTTGGAATTAATCTTGAGAGATTTTAGGGGTGTGGAAACTTGAACCACGTCATGCCAACCGTGTTATTAGAAAGCTGGCTATTCTTCCAGAACGCTCTCTGACTCAGGCAAGTCTTACAGTTAAAGTTCACAGAATAAGTATGGTACAGTACATTGCAGTTCCTCTTAAAGCCTAACTTGTGGAGTATAAATCTTTTTGTGTAGTAAGAAACTTACACAGTTTTAAGTGTTATTAGTGTCTTTTAGTCTTTATTAGTTATGGTCAGTGGATCCAGACAAAAAGAAAGGTACTTTATGAAAATAGTATAAGTTTACAAGGACTATGGTTATTTTTCAGGACACCGCTGTGTACATACAGTAGGGTGAAGAAGGACAGCTGATTTTTAATTCGCTGAACTCCATTAAAAAAACTTTAATGCACACTAACTTGTAATGTCATCACAATCACAGGATTTTGTATCAATGCACAAAGATTTGAACCATAAATTAAAAAAAAAATAACATATTAGCCAATAACCAACAGTATGTGCCATAATATTTGTCTATGACTCTCAAGGTTTTCAGTTTATTGTCAAGAGAATACATTGCTAGCTGTAACAACTGTTTGAAACACTGGCCTTCCAGGAACTCCTTTAACTCCCTGGCGAGTACTTGTAATTTGCAAGTGGTGTTGGTGAATTATTGTGCGTACAGTTTCCACAGACAGATGCATCTTTTCCATTAGTTGGCGACAAGTTATCCGTCGATTTTCAAGGATCCACTTGCTGTATGTTCCCATGGGCCCTCGAGCCACCTTGGCCGGGATCATCATTCACGAACGTATGGCCTTCATTAAAACGTTCAAATGTTTTACTGCGGCTAAGAGTCTCATCACCGTACTGTCATTGAAGTCCTCTGTAGACGTTGGTTTTACACTTTCATTCATGAGAAATTTAATCATAATCTACAGTATGCATTTTTAAATGTAATGTAACTGAGAGGGATTTAGTGAGCAAATAAAAGAAGCATAGTGAAATCTTTTGGTCTTATGGCCTTTTAAAACCATCAGTTTGTGAGTTATAGCCACTTTTAAAATAACTGAAAGCTTTAGTTTTTCAGCATTTACAGTACAGTACTTGGTGTCGTGTCACTTCTTCCTGCAGCAAATCCATACAGTAGCTGTGCCTTTCACCTCTTCTTGGATATTTAACCTGAGCTTATACAGAGCTGGGTCTGACTTTGTCTGTGTCAGCATCGTGAACGTCATACTGCGGTCTGCACCAGTCCATAAGCTCAATTACATCAGCTTTTTGTTCTTTTCTAATTAAACACACACATGCAGTTGGAGCTTGGATGTTAATGATGGAGTGATATTTACTAAGGCTGAGTCACTGGACTGAAAATGGCAACAAAATTAAATCGTACAGCTTCTTTGCAAAATTAAAGGTGATGTATAGATGATGTATAGATGATGTATAGTACAGTGTGTATGCCCTTTAGTGGAAGTCATTTTTGGAAGTCATTCGTCACACAACTCCTGGTGGAAACGTTCATTTTTTGTTCCTGGTCCATAAATCTTTCTGCCACTTTTTTTTTTTTTTAACAGTACCGGACCTTTTATAGCCCTACACATTTGCTTTGACCTTTATGAATGCAACTGGAAACCATTGGTTATTTAAAAAAAAAACTACTATAAAAGGTGCATGATTCAAGCATTTATAGCTCTCGAGCTTGAGTAGTGTAGCATTTGTTCGAAAAGTGCTCATAAAAACGAGCTCAAGACTGCTGACTCAAAGCAGTGTGAGAAAAGCAAAGCAATTTAAAAAAGGAAACAGCTGATATATCCTGTAATGATCAGGATCCGAAAGCAGCAGGTGGAAATGCAGAGCATTGTTATTAAGGATTCCACAGAGATCTGGATGATAAGAATAATCTCTGGGTCCTTACAAAAGGTCTTGCAAAAGGCATATGTGTGTGTGTGTAAAAAAAAATGGAACCTGACGAAAAACATGCAAGTAACAACAGGGTCTAGCTACCAAATACAGGGCAATGCAAATTTATTCATATTGCACCCGCAGTGCAATTTACCGTGCCTGAAAGTCACTTTTGGAATCCAAATTTTTTGAGCAAGACAATGAGATGTGGTACAGCAAACAAGTATTCATAGAACATGCTATTATATTATTGGAAAATAATCACTTCCATCCATCCATCTAGGAACCTCTGTAGTCCAACTATGGACGATGGAGACCAATGGTGACCACTGTATTTATTCCCATTTTTCGGCCATGGTAGGACCTTCAGTCAACATTTTAACATTTACACATGCGTTCACACAATATGTGCAATTTGGGAATGCCAATTAGTCTACTCTGCATGTCTTTGGAAACCAAACTACATAGAGGAAACCCATCAAGCACAGAGAGAACATGCAAACTCCATGAACATAGACCCCCGCAGCTGAAATCAAACCTGGACCCTGGACCCCTGTGCCACCATATTCTACTTGGCGATATTAATTTGCCAACATAACCAACTTTCTGAATTAAGTTGTTGTGTAATGTCAGTGAGACAAGTTAGTTCCTGTTATCACATCAGTTACAGCAGTTCCCGCACCAGACTCTCCTTTACTCTGTAAAGGAGTTAATAAGACAAAAACACAGCTTGCCATGTTAGGAAGAATTTACTTTATGGTACATTTAATTTAGACACAGCTTCCTTAAATGTACCTTAAAAAAAACAGCAAATATTTATTTTCTTAATCCATTTACAGGATATTAGCCCTGGGACTGAGTTGTTAATTAAAACAAAAGCATTAATATAAAATGGTGTTTTAATTACAGTTGGCATTATTGTTACAGTCGATGTTATATGGAATTCTGATTAATCTGAAATAGTTGTTGAGGTTTTAATATGGACTTGAGTTGGTTATTGGATTTGAGTTTAGTCTCAAGAGGTTTTCTGTGTTGACTTAAACTTGACTTAGATTTATTTCTATTTGTACTTGGATTTGTCTTGGTCACTGAAACTAGTCTCAGCTAAGCTTTGTGAAAAATAATAATTATAATAATAATAATAATTTGTCTTTTTTTGCATGCATGCAAAAGTTATTTCTTCTTGTAGACAAACTTGCCTAATCATTGGCACAGTGTCTGAATAAGCCAACATGAACGCTTGACCTTGAAAAGGTTTTCATGGTTTTCATTTTCTCAATCTTGATTCTGACTCCCATTTGCTGCTATCTTGTCTTGGCTTCGACCTTCGACCATCCATCGTCTTGAGCTACATTTACAGTACAAGCCTCATTGTTAAATTCATATTTTTTTATTGTCATGATGGTTCATATTTATAACTACAAGTGACTTTTATGTGACTCTACTGTGAACGGGTCTGTCTTTTGAAAAGGCATGCATGCACACATCAGGGTTAAAACATGTGATGTTTGTACAACCACAAAAAAAAAAAAAAGATTTTATGCAGAAATATGCTTGGGATTTTGTTTTGGAGGACGGCCAGCAGTTAGTCAGCTATATTTGTTGAGGTCCAGAAGAAGGAGGAATGACAGATTGCTGGTGCTGAATGAAGATGTCAGCACCTGGCACATGCCGATCTGACCGTTCTCATTCAAGTCACATGACCATGTATCAGATATACTGTATATCCAATCTAGGGCTACATATGACAGTGACTCAGATCTGAATCTGAAATTTCAAGCTGGTAATGTGAACGTAGCCTTGGCTAGTCCTAATGTTGTTGTCTTGGAGATAGTGATTGTCTTTTTTGTCTAGAGGAGATAAGATTTGTCTTGGAGATAGCATTTTTTTTGTAAATGTTCCAAGAATAACTCTTTATAGCTACAAAAATCTCATCTGCATATAGATTTCTTTGCTCTGACATCATGTGATGGAATTCACACCATTATTTCTTGCCATATTAGTAACATAGTAATGTGACAACATCACATGCAAAGTAGTACATGTTATTTAGAATCTAAATCAGAAGGTCCTTAAAGCATGGATAAATTAGCAAGGCATGAGGTCTGTGAATGAGACCCAGGGGGTGGTAGGATGAAATCAGAGCTAGTGAGAGAAAATCTATAATACATATCAAGACTGAGACTTGGGGAAAGTATCAAGATTGATCTTGTTATTTCTTGTATTTCAAAGCAAAAAAAAAGCCTGATGGAGGAAAAAAATAATAAAAAAGTACCATGTCTCAGGAACAACAAATGCAAAATAGGAAAGTTACATACAGTATATTTTTCAAAATATTTATATTTATCATTAACAGGCTATATTGCAAGTGGGAGATAAGTGGAGAGCGAAATCATGGAGTGCAATAAACAAGTACTTTAGGTAAAAGCACAAAAACACAAACAACTTTATCAATAAACGGGTAAAATGTCACTAATGGAAATGATTTCTACTTTTGAATTACAAGATACAGCATTAAATTGCTTTCCAAATAGAGACCAATCAAAAACAGTAAACAGATGTTTAGAGGCAGAAAGACATGTGGGCGATGGTTCAGGCAACAAAATGATCAAAGCAACACAACAGTGGGGATAAAGCACAGCTTAGAGATACACAAGTGATGGCAAGACTTTGCTAAATTGCTCTAGAAAAATCTAAGGAATACTGTATCTATGTACAGAGAAAAAAAATCATCCCGTTTAGCATTTAGAATAAGCAGCACGGGAGGGTTCCTTCTCTTTAATATGACCTTTGCCATTCCCACTTCAGCGTTTTGAACAGAGCTGTTAAATGCAGAAGGACTGTCAAGGCTGAAAAGAAACCCTCATGCAAATGATAGTGAAGAAGAACGCACTGTGGGGTGACAGAAAACTCTGGCAAAATGAAAACATCAGCTAATTATTATATGCCGATACTGCAAACAAAGCATTTTTCTAAAATTCCTAAAGCCAAAATTAAGTGACTGAATCAGATCTCATATATCATTAACCAATCAAACACCAATGAGTGTGCTGTGGTATCTGGCACCTAGAACCTTTAAGTCCTGGAAGATGTACAATAAGATGGGGCCTCCATGGATCGGACCTGGGTGTCCAGCGAGGTTCTGAGAATTTGGAGACAAAGTCTACACCTCATGTTCCTCAAATGATTCCTGCACAGTATTTGCAGTGTGGCACAATGTCTTATCCTGTGGAATTTAAATTAAACTTTTTATTCGTCACATACACAACCATACACAGTATGCTATGCAGTGAAATGCTTACAGGACTGTTTATGACCTAAAAATATCAAATGTCAGATATAAAATCTACAATATATACTAATTTGTTATGATAAAATAAAATAAAGTATGAAGTAAAATATGTAAAAATGTCAAAAGTATGAATTGTGCAATGTGTAAACAGCAGCACTATGAAGTGTGAAATGAAATGATGACCAGCATCAATACCACTGGACAGTGATATTATCCATCTTTAAACTGCAATAAGTGCACTGATGCTCTCTACTGTATGATGCAGGAGTAAAAATTCTTAGGCACCTTGGAGGTCAGTCTAAAGTCTCTTAAACATCTGAGGTGGTAGAGGCGCTGCCGAGCCTTTTTCCCGACGGTGTTGATGTGACAGGACCATGACAGGTCCTGCATGATACGAACACAGAGGTACCTGAAGCTGTCCACCCTCTCCACTCTTCTCTCGTTGATCACGGGGGTCTGGTAGTCCTGCTGAAAGATCCCATAGCCATTAGGAAATACCATTGCCATGAAGGGGTGTTCTTGGTAATGTTTAGGTAGGTGGTGCAGTATGTGCCAAAGTAAAATCCATATGAATTCCAGGACAAAAGAGTTCCCAACAGAACGTTACACAGAGCATTACACTAGCTCATTTGGTTTGCATTCTTCTCATAGTGCATCGGTGCCAACACTTACCCTTTGGTAAGTACCATCTGCCATCACTTGGAGTCCTTAATGCTCGCATGCCCATTTTTGGTGCTTTTTTATGGTGGACAAGGGGTCAACATGAGAATAAGCAGTCTGTGTTTACGTAGCCAGATACAAAGCAAGCTGGAATGCACTGTGTGTTCTGACACATTTCTATCACAGCCAGTAATTTGTGCTACAAAAGCTCTTTTGTGGGATTGGAGCATATGAGTCTGGCACATTTGTAGTCTGGCACATCACTATTGCCTTTTTACTGGTTTTGCTTGCTTGGACCACTTTTTGCTAAATACTAATGACCACCATACTAGGGCCCTCCGAGATGCCCTGACCCAGTCATCTAGGCATTACAATTTGGCCCTTGTCAGAGATGCTCAGACGAATGTCAACACTTGTCCATTTTTTCCTACTTCCAACAACTCAACTTTGAGAACTGACTATTTACTTGCTGCCTAATACTGTATATCCACCTTTTGAAAATCCTTTACTTACGTAATACAATCAATCAAAGCAGCTCTAGGCTGATATTCTCTCCAGCTAAGTAGTGCTATTTCAGTCCTCAGTACAAACCAGATGTAAGCATTTACTTTATCACACTTGCAGGATTTTATCACACTGTCTACTCTAAATATACAGTATAATATATGATAAATTACCAAGACGTAATATTCCCCAGGCTTTAATCTCATCAGTAGTCTAACTACTGTATATGTGGGTTATCAAAATATTACCATGCAAATATTTGTCTTAAAAATTGGTTGAAGTTATATATAGATAGAATATATAGCGTGCTAAAGTATACATTTAGCTGGAATGAATAACTGTTAATATCACACCGAAAAAGAATTAACAGAAGCTTGCAAGTGTTAGACTGTTTTCACTTACAGGTCATGCTGAATATAATCTGTTATTAGCAGGCACAAATCACACGTTCATGCCACAGCCTTGTTGAATGCTTGATTCTAATATAGTCAGGAGGTGTTGATTAATTTGTCACAACATCAGCTTTGGCAGTAGTTCCAGCTGAAAGGTTTTTAATAAATGTTGTTCTTTTCTTTCTTAAATGCGTCACAAGTTCTATAGTAACATGGTTGTCACATGGACGTGTATAGGGAACACGGAAGAAAAAAAACAGTGTCAGTACTGTAAAACCATCCTGTACCTTGTCTTTTATAAAAGTTTTTTTTAATTATTATTAACTTATAAAAAGTAGAGGAAAAAAAAGGCTGGTGAGCACTTAATAAAGTGATGTGCCATCCTTTAGCATGTTAGAAGAAGAAAGTTTAGTTTGGCAAATTGCTGTGTTCATGTCAATCTGCATGTCACTGCATTCATCCTCCTGAACATTTCTCCGGAACGCCTCGAGTGGAACGCCTGATCCTTAAAAATCAGTCATAACTTGTTGCCAGCTTGCAGATAGGACTTATCTTACTGGGAGTTATTGCCACATCCCCTGTACAGTTCTGATCTCGCTCCAACAGATTTCCACATGTTTGGGCCATTAAAGGAGTTCCTGGGAGGCCAGTGTTTCAGACGTAAAGCAGGCAGTCCGAGAACTGAGAAAACTTTATACCTTGATAGTCCATTAGTCTAGAAGGGAATTATATAGAGAGATAAAGTGAGTTTTTGCTCTCTTAACTGTTATTCTGTACAATCAAAAGTCCCGGTTTGACACGAACACCCCTTGGATTCCACATACTTAAAGGGGACAAATCCTTGAAGTGTCACTCTGTAGTAAATAAATAATATAACTGAAATCTATGTTAAAAAAACTATTTTATAATACCATGCGCTCCCTGTACAGTGTCAAATCACAGTCCAAAATTCTTCTATGTCTAAAGAAAGATTTAAAGAAAAGAAAGATTTTCCATATTAGTGCTGATTGCTGTATACACAGAAAGCATTCATTCTGAAGGTTGTGCTTTGTCACTGCTTTGATGTGAATGGGTTTGACTCAAGTCAGCATATCCTCTTTGGAGAGGTTTCACAACAAGCCTTAACAGGGCCCGGTGTATGTGACATTTCTGTTAAAAGCAGATTTAACATTCATGAGTTCACAGCTGGGTCAAAACAAACAGCAAAAGGGTGGATAAATATAGCGAGACGGGCTTACATAATGTATCATCAACTTGCCTATTGTGTTGCTACTTCCGCACAGGTCAGTAAGAGAAGGTGGATGAATGTATTACCACTGCACCTATTAGTATCTGCTGCTGGAGGAGGAATGAATATCATTGTGCTATTGTAAAATGCCAGCTTGAAATTTCTGTTAACAGATCATTTGTGTTTTTGTCATGTCACATGCAGCAAAAGGAAGCGGGCAAGAACAAAGAAACAAGACTCACAATAAACTTCTTTATTGCACCTGACAACGGATGTGTGTTAAATAGATGAGCTACCAGCTGAATGCAAAAGCATGTTGTTTTGTTATCATTAAGATGATTTATACATACAGTATGTGTGCATGGAGCCATATCTTAATTGTTGTGCCATTAGTGCTGGTTATTTTTACGCTCCTAAATACAAATATTCATTTGTGCTTGTTGTTTGCCATGTTCGCTTGCCAAGTGTACGTCTTTAGTACGCAATCTTCATTGCCAACATATTGTTGAAATTAACACATTTACACAATCAGACGCATTTATTAAGTATTTAAAAAATATATTTAGAGCAACCCATCCTGAGACAAATCACTGTCTTACACATTTTCAGTTGTAATTTAATTTGTATTTTATATTTTTTAAGATGATGAATAAAGAATTGCCAAATTATTGCCAAAATAATATTGCAAAGTAAAAATATAAAATATTTTCTTGAGTTACTATTATAACTTATTTCCTGGTTAATGAACTGGATAATGATATAACAATATGAAAACAATATTATCTTGCTCAGAATTTTATTTTAGGATGATACTTTTGTCAAGCCTTTTACTTTACAGACCAAAACCTACCTCTGCAGCAGACGAGAAGTTCATTTAGAGTTATCAGCCTGAAAAATGACCAATTAACAGCACCTCAGATTAGAGGCGTTATGA